>JAVGVS010000624.1:117245-180059 GCA_032718565.1 Distichodus sexfasciatus | reverse complement strand
CATATATATATATAGTTTACATTTTATTATCTACTTTTCAGGAATGCAGTTTATTATGCATACTTTTATTACAAATTCACAACAACACAACATTAAGGGATGCATCTTAATATAGGTGGCTATTAAACTGAACGGTGTGTGTGTAAAATCATAATTTTAATACTTAGTTGATAAAGTTTATTTAAATAATTTAAGTAAGTAAAAGTTAATATAATTAGTAAATAAAAAATAGTAAAAAAGTGGAAATTGTAAAGTTTATTTACAGTAAAATCCATATTGATTGTGTTAATAGACTGAATTAAAAACAAAAAGAAATCTCACCAGCAGTCGAGCGCTAGTAACTACTATTACACTTAAATATTAATTTACACAATATAGCGCTTAACACTGCAATCATTACTCATGTTGGAGTGTGTGTGTGTGTGTGTGTGTCTAACATGTAGTTAACACACCCACACACACAGGAACAGGAGAGAGGAGTGTTAACATTACTGCAGACAGACAGAGAAAAGCTCTTAAAAATCACTTTAGAAAAGAGAAATCTGATGAATTTTACATGAAGCTCCCATTTCTCCCTCTTTCTCTTTTTGTTTCTCTCTCTTTCTTTCTCTCTTCATTTCTCTCTCTGCATTTCTCTCTCTCTCTCTCTCTCTCTCTCTCTCTCTCATTTCTCTCTCGCTCTCTCTATCTCCATTTCTCTCTCTGCATTTCTCTCTCTCTCTTTCTCTCTTCTCTTTCCATCGATGTCTCTCTTTCTCTCTTTGTCTTTTCTATTTCTTCCTTTCTTGTCTTGTTCTATTTCTCTCTTGCTCTCTTCCTATCCATGTCTTTTCATTCTTTCTTTCTTTCTGTTCTCCTTCTTTGTTTTTTTCTTCCTCTCTTTTTCTTTCTTTCTTTTCCTTCTCTTTTTCTTTCTTTCTTTCTTCTTGCCTTTCTTTCCTTAACCTTTTTTTCTTTCTTTCTTGCTTTTCATCCTCATCTTATCTTTTACTGTCTTTCTTTGTTTTTTTTTCTATTTGCTTATCTCTTGTTCTGTCACTCTCACTCCCACTCCCTTCACATCTGCTACACCTGTTTTATTGCTCATTAAGGCCGGTACCTAATCAGCCAATTGTGTGGCAGCATCTCCCGTTGTCATGTTGATAGGATGCTGTTTCAATCCTACTCAGCTACATCAAGTCAGCGTTGAGAAGTTTGGCTTGGTTCTTGATGCTGGGGTGTGTCGTGTGTGTGTATGCGTGTGTGAATGTGGTAAACACAACGGCGAGTAAACATTATCACAACACACACTTGGTATTTCTGCTGCAGCAGCGTGATGTATGGAGGAAATGTGGCCGTAATGAAAAGCTATAAATCTCTACATTTCTCTTTTCTCTCTCTTTATTTCCCCCTGCGGAGACAATGCAAGACCATGAGGAATGATCAAAAACACGATTTATCAAAAGACACGCACCAGCCTGTATTATTATTATTCCCACAACACATATTTCATTTATATCACACAAAGAAACTCACACGTGTGTCCATTCATCATCATCTCACTCCTTATTCACTTACAGACGCACTCTCTCACACACACACACAGCATAAATGATGAGTTTATTTCTTGTGGAAATTGTACATACACCAAACAAAAAAATCTATTATTCATAACTGCTAATATATTAAAACACAGGCAAAATCCCTAACCCTAACCCTAACCCTAATTTTCAGTAGCCAAAATTGATTTTTTACTTCTTTTAGTTGCTCACATCAAATCTAAAACTTTTCATTTACATTTTCACTTAAATTTTTGTAAATTTACATTTACAAATATAGCAACAATGGTATGTAAAACCTAAATTTAATGACATAAAAATTATTTATAAAGCACAAGTAAAACATACAGTTCCTTCAGAATTTTGCAGGTCTTTTTTGAGAATGTTGCAGCCTAAAAAGTCTGATTTTGCAGGAGCTTTATTAGACAATTGCGTTGAAAGTTGTGGTGTTTTTAGGTGTTTTGTTGCAATTAAGTTGCGAGAGCAAGTCAAAGTTGAGGAAAATAGTTGAGAATAATATAATTATTCTTTAACAATTAATTAAAATAAAATAATCAATTAACTTAAAATTTGTAAGCAAAAACAATAGCTACTTTTGAAGGTAAATGAGAGGTGTTTTTATCACGTTTCCTGCGACTTCCAAAGGTAACAAGGAAGTGAGTTCGCTGACATATGGCTTTTTGATTGGTCAAAACTTGCGGAAAAGTTGCGATAATTGGTCAAAATTGCAAGGTTGCGATGAACTCACGGGGATTGACTGAATAGTTGTGGTTGCAACATTGTGAAATTCTAGAAGGTCTGAATATAAATGTAAAAAGATGGAAATAAATATTATTAGGAACGAGGGATATCATAAGTTGTTTCAAAATCCTTAGAATAAAAATATAATTAAGACTTGATTTTAAAGAAGAGATTAAAAAAAGACAATAAACTCATTTATTATATTTTCACCTTAAAATCACAAAACAAAACCCAACATTTTAACATTTTCAAAACCAAAATGAAAGATGAATACTGTTTTCTGATTTCTTGTTTTTGAACTCAAATAAAAAATGGAAAAAGTGAAAAAATGTCGACATATTTCATCCGAATTCTTATTGACTGTATAGTAAAGACTGTGAAAATTACAGATGAAAACTTTACGACTCTTATACAGTATATATATTCTTCCAGCCACTTGCATTTGTTTACAAACCAAAATGGAATACAAGTGTTTTCTGTTTTTGCGATTCTTTATTTGAATGCAGAAGAAGGTATATAAGGGCAGGCCTCAAATAGAAATGCCGGAGTGTGTGTATATATGTGTGTGTGTGTATAAGGAAAAAGGGGCAAGCGTCCGCAGCCGCCCAACAATAACAGTTTTGGTTTGTGTTAGAAAGCGTCAGCGCAGTGTAAATATGAGAGCGGCCCTGTTTGCATTAACACTAATAAATGTTTTGATGGTTTTGTCAGAGAGATGGCCGAGCTGCTTTTAGACCAGGAGGAAGTGTGCCAGAGACGAGCTTCCTGTCTCTCTCTCACACACATACACACAATCTTACACATGGGTCGGCCCAGCTAAAACTCAGTCACGTCCCAAATATTTAAGCATTCCTCATGTGAGGATACGGGATGGAAACTTAACTAATAAAAAAAATAGTTAATTTCTTAACTGTATATGTGTAGCGGTATATATTTACATATATTTATATATAATATTATGTAAAAAAGAGACAAATAATAATAAAAAATAAGTATGAATATATAATGAAATGTATTCCTGAAAAGTAGACGTTAAGTTATAACTTGTTCACAGCAGAACAGCATTTTTTAAAGTTTCATTGACAAACATTAGTAAATGACATGTAACAACCTTCCTGTGAGAAACAAGACCGACGGAATGAGAACACACACATACACTCATAAACACACACACTCTCTGTAGACAGTTTCTGTGTGTGTGAGGTCTGCTGTTTCAGCTGCTGGTTGTAAACACAAAATAAAACATCTTTTATATTAAACTCCACAGGGCCGTCTCAACACGCTGATCCGACCGGAGCTGCTGCTGCTGCTGCTCAGAAAAATGGGGTGTGTAAGTGTGTGTGGTTGTGTGTAAGTGTGTGTGGTTGTGTGTAAGTGTGTGTGGTTGTGTGGACCTAAAGGACAGGAAAAGCAGTGATTTATCCCATTTCTATGTGACGTGTGTATGTGAGACCAGGTTCTAGCAAGAAAAATCAGATTTTTAAGGTTAAAGTTAAGGTTGTTATCATTATTATTTGGTGTTATTATTAGTATTGTTTACATCTAGTCATTATGTGAGGACCTCACAAAGATTGCCAAACCAAATGTGTGTGTATTTGTGTGTGTTCTTAAGAGTCTGGGAGAATGTTAAGTGGATAAAAGCTTGCAAGTAACACAAGCCAAAATGCGGTAGATGGAAAACCTCTGGAAAAAGCACAGTAACACACATTTACTTGTGGGGGCATTTCATAAATGCAATTTATATATGTAATTTCTGTTCCTAAACCTGACCATAACCATAAGTTCAGTAATCAATAAGAGAAAATGTCTGCTCTTTAAGTTTTCTTACCTTGCTTACTTTTAGTATAAGATATTTTCTCAAAGGTAGCTCGGTCCCCACTTTGCAGATGTAGAAAGAACATAATTTTTTTGACCCAAAGGTACGTCAGTCCTCACTTTGCAGGTGTAGAAAGCACACCATTTTTGTCTTCAAATTAAGGTCGGTCCCCACTTTGCAGATGTTGAAGGGACATCATTTTTTCGACCCAAAGGTAGCTCGGTCCCCGTTTTGCAGATGTAGAAAGGACATAATTTTTTTGACCCAAAGGTAGGTCAGTCTTCACTTTGCAGGTGTAGAAAGGACACCATTTTTGTCTTCAAATTAAGATCGTTCTCCACTTTGCAGTTGTAGAAAGAACAGCATTTTTTGTCACCAAAGGTTGCTCAGTTCTGACTCAGAAACACACCTTTAATTTGTGAGACACTCTTTAGTTTTGAAGGACGCCCCCAAGAATAAGGTCGGTCCCCACTCTGCAGGTGCAGGCTGACATTTGTTCCCAACTAATTTTAAACAAACATGTGTGCACAGAAAGTATTTATCACACACTCTTACACACTCACCTGAGGCCAGGTGTAGGTGAGTCGGCAGGTTTATGAGTGTGTTAAACATCAGCATAAACACATTACACAACATTAATCTCCAGCTGGGTGGAGTTGTGTTTTGTTGAGTTGTGTGTAGATTCCATTATAAGTAGTGTAAGAGGGAGTTGGCTCCATGATCGGAAGATTGCTGGTTCAGATCCCAGACCGGTACCACTGATGTACTCATGAGCAAGGTACCGTCTCCCTGGGCACTGCCCCTAAAAGAGGCTGCCCACTGCTCATTCACGGATGGGTCAAATGCGGGGCTCACATTTGGTTGTGGTATATTTCATCACAAGATGTTGAAGCTACACGGTGTAGTCTACTAACAATACTGGGCGCTGCACATTCGGGAACCAAAAGATTTTGGATAACAAACACAATATTGCAGTCGAGTCCACGCACACACCCTCACTTCCTCTCCAAAACTCTGTGGTTACCGACTCAGGCAGATTAGCTGTGCAGCCTCAACTGAGTCAGACTGAGCTGTTCTCTAGACGACTCTATACCCACTGAAACTGATTAAACACAAGCTAGAGTCTGCTCACACACACACAAAGACAGAGAGAGAGCGAGAGGGGAAGAAAGAGGGAACAGGATGGAGAGAGCAGGAGGGAGGGAAGAAAAAAAGAAAAGAAAGTGAGGACTGGGGCATTTTGTAGGTTAGAAAGCTAGAGAAACTAGTGGGACTGTTTGAGAAGTCAGAGTCAGCAGTCTGTGCACACACACACACACACGAACACACACTCTTACACACACACCCGGGTAGACAGAAATAGGGCGCGGGAGATGTGGAGCAGCAAAGTGCTGAAGATAGAGAAAGTGGCCTCATAATCGGAAGACAAACGCATTAAAATGCCCGAAATGTCGCTGACGAATTTTAACTGTGTCACACTTCATCTGTTTGCGTTCATCAGCACAACGGGAGCTTCTTTAAAATCGTGGAATCTTCCCTCGTACTGTTTCCAGCTCTTATTACAACTCGTACAGCTTCTACCAAGCTACTGATCTGTTTTGCAAATGAAAACTGATTTGTCAGTGCAGGTTCTCGGTCTTCCAGGAACACGGTGGTCGTGAGTGCTTGAGTGAAAAGAAACTTTACGATGTTTCACCTCTCACTTGAAAGGTTTCCGAATTAGCTTCCAGATAATTATACTTTAGTAAGGTTGACACCATGGAAATGGTCATGAGAGGCAGTGACCCAGTCTGTCAACAGAGTCAAAGGTGTGACCCAAGGTGTGGGTTGTTAGACTGACCTGAACCAAGATGTGAGTCATTAAGGTCACCTGAACCAAGGTGTGGGTCATTAGACTAACCTGAAACAAGATGTGGGTCATTAAGGTCACCTGAACAAAGATGAAAGTGAGTGATTATTTGTCATTGTGAACACACCACAGCACAGCACACAGTGCACCACAATGAAATGTGACCTCTACTTTAACCCATCTGTGAAGGAGCAGTAGGCAGCTAACAAACGCCCGGGGAGCAATGCTTGGGGACGGTACCTTGCTTATGAGTACCTCAGTGGTAACTTTACCAGCCCTGGATTCAAAACTGCGGCCTTCTGATCACGGGGTGAACACCCTACCGTTACGCCACCAACTGTCTCAAATGGGTCATAAGGGTCACCTGAGAAAAGGTGTGGGTTTTTAGGGTCAAACAAGCCAAGGTGTGGGTTTCTAGGGTCAACTGGACCAAGGTGTGGATCATGAGGGTCCACAGAGCCAAGCTTCACCTGAACCAAGATGAGTGTTATTAGGGTTACTCAAGTTAAGGTGTGAGTTAGTTAGGCTCACCTAAATCTAGGTGTGGATCAAGTTATGGCATGTTGGGCTCGTCTGAGTCAAGGTGTGAATCAATCAAGGTGTCGTTTGTTAGGGTCATGTGAGACAACCACACCGTAAACGTGTAGCTATGGTACAACGTATGGCAGTAACGAACGTCATGCTTTTCGTCTCATTTGGTTTTACCACATTCCTTTAAATCCTAAAGACGTCTAGCAAAAACCAAACGGGGACATGTATTTTGGGGACGTCCGCACTCTGCAGGTGTAGAGTCAGGACAAACACACACACACACACACACAGAGTGCATCCTGTTTATGTCTGTATGAGTTTAAACAGTGAGAGAGAAAAATAGGAAACCACATACCAGCTTGTCTAGTCTTGACCACCTATTAATATTTACAATAAGAAAATGTCCAGAGTGTCTCACACACACACACTTCAAGATTTAATCTGTGGCTTGCAGGACAAAGAGGTTTTCCTCTGTTTAGTCTGATGCATGCTGCACATATTTGCTGTCATAAATCAGGTAGATTCATGAGCACTTACTGTAGCAGTACAGTATTATCATCATCATAATCAATAATTACTGATTATTACTAATGTAACAAATATATCATAACTAATAATGTAAAATGCGTTAGAGTTTACTGTATGTCTGAAAAGATATTGCACGCTTGTGTAGAAAAAATACACAAATCACGTGTAGCACTTTACACATTTTTGTGTTAATGTTTAATAAAATGATGTTGGAAAAGAGTTTTAACACATAGTTATGTGTAGTTTTAAAAACTAAATATTATACATGTTTACACATCTTTGTGTTACTTTTCCTCACACTTTCATGGTCAAAAGTGTTAACACAGTGAATGTGTTAAAATTAAAATGTGTCACCCATTAATGTGTAAGAATTTCATACAGTTTAACACGTTTTCTAAGAGTGCAGATTTTAATAATTATTTGAGTAACAGGATGCGCTGTGTTGTGTTTATGTAATTATTAATATTCATCACTGTGTGTGTTTATGTGTCTGTGTGTGTGAGTCCAGTCCTGACAAACCAACAACACACCTGCAGCAGGTAAATACCAACAGTATGGAAGAGGTGGTCAAAACATGGAGCACACACACAATTAAGGGTGTGTGTGTGTTTAAAGGGGGTCAAACGTTCATGTGGATACTTAAATATGTGTGTAAGTGAGTGTGTGTGTGTGTTTTGGTGCAAACCATTACAACCATGACAGAACACACAGGCAGACACTAATGACACACTTTACATTAGGGTGAAATTAGTTTTATAAACACACACAGTGTGAGGGAATCTTTATCCTGCGTCTCACACACACACACTCTCAGCACTCCTGCTGTTTATTCTCTGTACACTCATATGTAAAGCGGCATTATCCCCACCACCTACTGTGTGTGTGTGTGCGTGTGTGTGTTAACACAGCTGTGTTGAACAGGCTGGAAATGAAGTGTAACATAGACAGCTGCTCCTCCTTAAAAAGTCTAATCACACGCGCGCACACACACACACACACACACATTAAAGAATGTGAGCATTATGGGGACTGAGATTTTAAAGGGAGTTCAGCTTGAATAAAAATTGTGACTTTTGTGTCCCCATGTTATCAGTGTGTAATCAGGTCAAAGTCCCCATGTTGGTATACACACATACACACACACACACACACACACACACACACACACACACACACTTTTAAGGATTTGATCATGATGGGGACTTATTAGGTTAAGCTTGAAGAAATAGGTACATTGCAGTGATTAACGTTGTGGGGACTTGGTAAAATTGTAAGATTTACATCCCCACAGTGACACACATCTCCAGGTTGTTGGTGTGAAATCAGATTTTTTTTGACAGTTTTTGGAATAAGACAGGTACATTTCATTATATGTCCTACTCGTATAATTATGGGTAAATAAATATTAAACAAAAAAGAATCCTAATTAAAAGTTAGAAATTGATAAATAGATTATGTTGCATGTGTCTGTACCAAGTTTGTTGTTAGTCAGTTAAACTTTCCCTTTTTAAACCATTTGATTCACACCATTTAAAGTTAATTAAAGTGAAAATTAATACATAGTGTAGCATAATGTTAGCATAGTAATGTTTTGGTGTTGATTGTGTAAATACTTGTAAAAAATACTTTGAAAACACATCAAATCAAGAATCTTGAATCTTAATTATTTTGTGGTTAAATAATGTCAGTTTGACTTTTATATGTAAACAATTTCCCACAATTTATAAGTAATTTAATAAATGTGAATTTAATAAACATTTAATACACATTTTTTTCAATGTTGATTAAAAACATCAAATTATCAATTTTTATCTTTTTTTGCCAAAAATGTCAGCTAATGTCAGCTAAACATATTTTTCATATTTGTAAAAATTTATTTAACACCATTTAATTAAAGTGAATTTATTAAATGTGTTAAATTATATTTTAGCATAGTTAATACACAATTTTTTAAAATGGTAATTTCTAAACTTTTTTTAAAATACACATCAAATCTTGAATCTTGATCTATTTTGCCTTAAAAATGTCACTTCAACTTTTTAAAAACCTAATTCACATCATTTAATACATGTAATTTTACTCGATTTAATGGACTAATTTAATATATCATTTTTTCAGTGTTGATCTGTAAGCATCTTGTTAAAATTCTTTGAAAACATGACATTTCTGAAGTGAAAACAACATTTTTGTCAGATTTTTTATGTTGAAAGCTTCCCATTCTTCTCAGTCGTTCACATTCTTGTGGTTTTTCTGTCTCCAGCCTTCACTGTCTCCACTCAAGAAAACGACTGAAAAACAAACAGAACAACACAAACTAAATTAGTCATAAACATGTGCAGAGCGACTCTCGGCCCTGCTCGAGTGTGTGTATAGTGTGTATAGCGTGTGTATATAGTGTGTGTGTGTCTGCCCACACTCTTCTGGCCGTGTTATTTGATGACGGTACTTTCCGCTCGGTGTCGGGTATGATTGTGATCTCACACTATTTAAACTTGCACGTCTTAAAGACACACACACACACACACACACTGCATCACAACATCACAACAGTTGTCTGTACATTCAGACGTCGTCCCCATGGAGACGCTTCCCAAAAATAAAGTGGCAAGTTCATCTCCAACACTGCTTTTGTCTTCAAAATTACAGGAACTCTGTGTGTGTGTGTGTGTGTGTGTGAAGAGTTTAAAACAGAACCTCTTTGATTGTGGATTTGTGGAGTGTGTTGTATGTTGTCTCTCCAGCACTTTACAAAGTTCTCACCAAAACCGATGCTCTAAATCTGGCCCAGTCTAACAAGAACACACATACACACACTCACACACTTTAAGATATACATCCTTTAACTGAACAATCATTTATTTATAACAAATGGGGTGTGTGTGTGTGTGTGTGTGTATGTTCTCATGGTTAGAGACAACATTTACAGTATCTGGACTTTATTATATTATGTAGACACAATATTTACGTGACAATGATCCTGTAAATAAATTGATTTGTAAACACATACACATGTTTATTTCACTCTACTTTTAGGGACATTGTGTAGACATAAAATAAATCCTAACCCCTAAACCCTAACCCCTAACCCCTAACCCTAACCCTAACCCTAACCCTAATTCACACAGCAAGGTTAACTGATATATAATATCTAGACTTTAATCATAAATCATTAATAATCAGTGATAAACAAGTTGTACTACATTGATGCAGGATCAATATTTGGCAAGATCAAGTTATAACAGTTGCGCTACATCAATGCAAGATGTGTGTGTGTGTGTGTGTGTGTGTGACTCAGACGCTAATATTTGGAGGATTTATGTTCCTAAAACCTCCCCGAATATGACCGGCTCCTACATCAGAGAAACTGACGGTTCATTTAGTTTCTCATCCAGATGTGGATATGGCTGTCCTAGAAAACACACACACACACACACAAAACACACACACATTTATATATAAAATCAGCGCAAGCCAAACAGCCTTAAAGCTTCTCTGGCAGATATGAAATGTTGAATTTTCCCTCAGAGAGAGATTTTTTAGGTCCGCCGTGTGTAAGGAGACTCCTCATCACATTGCCAGCGCTCAGTGTGTGTGTGTGTGTGTGTGTGTGTGTGTGTGTGTGTGTATGTGTATGTGTGTGTGTGTGTGTGTGAGATCCCTGACAGGAAATTGCTCTCTGTAGAAATGTAAGCCACTCTTGGGTTCATCTCAGCATGGAATGTGCGGCTTATGGAAGACTTCCTACACACACCCAGCTCCCAACACCAGTGTGTGTGTGTGTGTGTGGCTTTTCATATGTTAGTGTGCATTCTTGTCTTATTGCATATGTGTATTTTAAAAGAGGTACATTTGGAGATAATATAAAATAGCTTTATCCCCCCCCGCGTTTGCGTATGTGCTTGTGAATATATTATGTGTGTGTTGTTTGTGTGTGGTGTGTGTAGTTGTGTGATGACCTGCAGTATTGCGGTAGCACCCTGTTGGGTGTAGTAAAGTCTATTGGCCGTGCTAAAGAATAATACGTGTTGTTATTGAGACGTATTCTGTGTGTGTGTGTGTGTGTGTACATCTTGTGAACAAAGAGAAACATACAAAATGTTCTATGCAAATCCAAAGAAAAATATATTATGGAATTACTATATAATATCAAAATTCCAATTAAAACAACTGTATTAAAATTATATATTTAAAAGGATATTCTGTGTAATTTTCATTTTATTTATTCTATTAGAATCTGATATTTATTGTTATTCATTTAATTTATTTTAATTGTTTTTATTTTCTTATTATTTAAATAATGTATTCATATACAATTTTTTAACTTCTGCTTGCTACTTTTTGTATGATTTTTTCATGAAGCAAAGACGTCAGGTTGTATATAATAATAATAATAATAATAATAATTATTATTATTATTATTATTAATATTAATGTGTATTTTTAATATGCTGGATATGGTATGTTTGTGTGTCATCATAAAGTATAAAATAGATAATATTAATCCCTTTATTAATATTATTATTATATATAGACAATAATATGTATAAACAATATAATCAATATAACCTTAGTGAACCTCTGTTTTCTTACAGGGCATGATGTCGTTCTGTTATTAGCTGATGTTTTTGACCTTTTAATGCCAAGCGTGAAAAGTTAGGTCATGCTTTTTATAAGTATAAACAAACACACACACACACACACACACACAGTCTGCTTCTGTTTTCTGTAACCTTTGTAAAGACTTCAAGAAGACAGCACTCGGGCCCCCTGCAGGCCTCATCAGTGAATTAATTACATACACACACACACACACACACACATTGTTGCACAGTGACACACTAATGTACATAAGAACATTGAGGGTACATTCCGTCCCAGACACAATCTCTCTAATTCACAACACACACACACACACACACACAACCTTCTAAAACACAAACACACAGGATGGAATGAGGGTGAAATAAATATCCGGAAGATCTGATAGAGCTAAATGGATTATTGTGTTCTTTCTCCAAGCTATCTGTAAACACACACACACACACACACACCAAGTTAATTGTTGAAGTTTTGTGTTGTGTACTACATAGAAACAGGAAAAATGTTCCATTAGTGAACAGTCCGTGTAGTTTGAATTAAATCTTTAGTTTGTACTTTTCCTTTTAAGGGCATTAGTGCAGTCCTTTCTCCATTTCTCTCGGGGTTTAGGAACATAGAGCGGTCTTCTCTACTTTTCTCCAGGTGTTTGGAGAGGTACTCGCCCTTACCATCTTATCTGGGTTTGGAGAGGTAGAGCGGTCCTCTCTTCGTCTTGAAAGAGTGGAAGAGTTTCCCCCGATATTTATTTAATTCAAACACACAGATGTGATTAAAATCCACTCTTTTCAGAGTGATGAGAGGATAATGCCTACGAGAGAGAGAGAGAAGAATAAGGAGAGGCTTGAATGTGAATGTATGGGGGAGTGAAATAATTGAAAGGAAGAGGGATATAAGAGAGAAGTGAGTGTGATGTGCGTGTGTGATGTCTGTGTGTGTGTGTGTGTGTGATGTCTGTGTGTGTGTCTGTGTGTGTGTGTGTGTGTGTGAGAGAGAGAGAGAGGAGAGCGTTCAGGTTAATTGGTGGTGATCTATTGAGTGGCTGATTGATCTTGAGTCTAGACATTCTAATAGGCTGAGTAATGTGGTTTTGAGTGTGTGTGTGTGTGTGTGTGTTTTAGAGTCTGAGTGTGTGACATCCCTTATCTAATTGCATTACTGTTTCACAGATCCATACCTTGATCACATACTAACTTCTCTCTCCTTTACTATCTTTCTATCTTTCAACTTTCTCTCTCAGTTGCGCTCTCTCTCTCTCTCTCTCTCTCTCTATTTTCCCTTCTCTCTCTTCTTTCTCTCTGTCTCACTGCCTCTTCCTCGTCCTCTCTCTCCTTCTCTCATCCTTTCTCTCAGCGTCTCTTTTTCGATTCCTCTTTACCTCTCTCCCTCCTCTTTTACTCTGTATTTCTCTCTCACCTTTCTCACATTTTCTCTCGCGTCCTCCCTCTCTCTCAGCTACACTTTCTTTCTCTTACATTTCCTCTCTCCCACTCAATCTCTCACTAATACACACATACTTGTTGATTCATTGATATGACTCTAAAGAACAACACATTACACAGTGTGTGTGTGTGTGTGTCAGTGTGTCAGTGTGTGTGTGTTTTAAGTAAGTTTTTGTTGGCAGTGCATCAGTCTCAGAGATTCTGACTCTCACATACCAACACAATAAGCCAAGGTCAGTACTCAGCATGATGCACTGTACACAATCTCTCTCCTTCTCTCTCACCGTGTGTGTGTATGTGAGGATGTGTGTGTGTGTGTGTGTGTGTAAAATGGAAAGAGATCAGCTTCTTAGACGCTTCTGAGGCCCAGTTTGTCCCCCCACAAGACTTGAGATTTTTCTGGTGTTCATGGGGACATTTTTGTTTGTGAGGACTGACCCTCACAATGTCAGTGAACTAATGTCTGTGTGTGTATGGTTATGTGTGTATGTGGACATGTGGTGTGTGTGTGTATGTATGTATGTGTGTGTGTGTGTGTGTGCGTGTGTGTGTGTGTGTGCGTGGGTATGTGTGAATATTAGAGAGAACTTGGCTTCTTAATGGCCTCTGAGAAGCAGAAACAACCAAAAAACTCTGGATTTGTCAGGTCTTTATGGGGACATTTTCACTTGTGGGGACCGGTCCTCACAAAGACAGTAAACTAATATGAGTTTGGCTTCTGAGGACCTGAGATTTGTCAGGTCTTTGTGGGGACATTTACATTTTTTTGAGGATTGATTCTAGAAAGGTTTAAGGTATTA
This sequence comes from Distichodus sexfasciatus, assembly GCA_032718565.1. Classification (NCBI taxonomy): domain Eukaryota; kingdom Metazoa; phylum Chordata; class Actinopteri; order Characiformes; family Distichodontidae; genus Distichodus; species Distichodus sexfasciatus. Next base: position 166,218 of record JAVGVS010000624.1, on the reverse strand, counting down.
AGTGACTACAACATGTAAAAGACTTGTTTTTGGTTAGTGAGGTTAAGATTGAAGTTGAGGTCAGGTGAAGAATAAAATAACTCATCACAATTGACAGTTCTCACACAGATGGTAAACTAATGTTTGAGTTGTGGCCAGATTCTAATGTTATCTGTTAAAAGATGGATTATGGTTTTAAATCAACAGACAAGCTGGTTAAAAAACTGAAAGCTGTCTATCTTAATGCTAACATATTTTAGCAATATGTAAAACTTTGGCAAATCATTATACAGAAAATTATGATTGACTTTGGCATCTTCTAATGAAGGAAGCCAAAAAGAAGAAGCTTCAAGTTGTCAACAGATGCACCTTTAACAGTCGCCACTTAAACTAACATAAAAGTGATCATTTTTAATAACAATTTCAAACCTTTAAAGATTTTGCTTGTGTCTATTAGTAACCGGACACTGAGCGAATCAAACTGGTCCCCCAGCACAGACTTTTAAAACCCCACCCCCGCTTGGCATCCCTGGAAAAAATGTGTGTGTGTCTGTTAAAGTGAGTGTGTTAAAGTGTGTGTGTCTCTTCCACATGTGTTAGCAATAAGTCCGTGGCAAGGCAAACAGTTTAAATCCTCCAGATAGTCCATGAAATCTCTCCCCCTTCTTTTATTCTCGGGCACAAACTGGACACCTCGGGGCCAGTCAGGACCTCTAGCAGCCTGCGGCGCTCACACACACACACACACACACAGCTCTCCAGTGTGTTTGATCTGGTCGATATTTGCAGTAACCCAGCAGACCTTCCTCTCGTCTTGGAGCCAGAATTTAGTCAGTAAAGTCACATTTTCCCACAGCTTCATCTGTTTCATTAAAGCTGTCGTGCTGAATTTTTTAAAACGTTCTGTAAAAGGCAGGCATTCCTTTTAAACGTGGCTAAATGTTGATTTTATGTTGCGTATCGACTGTCCAGACCTTGATGTTTTTTTTTTCCCGAAAACTATTCAGCGCTGTTAAATATTCATCCCGGAGCTCATTAGCATGTACATGAAGGCGCTGGATTTAATTAGTTTGATGTTCATAATTGAGCTGAATAATTGATTGAGTTTTTCTTCTGTCTGTCTGGCAATTTAAACTTATGCTGATTTTGGTGAGAGTCAGAGGCGCTACAAAATCAATCACATTTATTACAGACATAAAAAACTGTCAAACACACACAACGTTGCTTAGTTTGCTATATTTTTGGGGACCATTCTATAAAGATAATTATGGTAGCTAAATAAATCATATCCTAAGCATATGTTTAGTCTTTAGTTTTCATACATTTCTTTTAATAGAAAAGATATCTTAGCAAAAAGTAGTATTACTAGTAATATATCACTCTTATAGAGAATTAATTAGCATTAGCAATATATGAGTTACAGACAAGTAATAGCATTTTGGAGCAATAATAGTAATATATTACTCTTACAAAAAAATTAACTCGTAACTGTTATAGAAAAGTAGCTAGGTATTGTGCATATGTTACTTTTACTTTACTTTGTCTACTTTACTAGTAAAAGAAGCTATAGAAACATAAATAATGTTAATGCATTGTAGAAAATGTAAAATAATAGTAATATATTACTGCTATAGAAAAGTAACTACTGGTAGTAATATATTGCTATTATAGAAGAATAATTAGTAACTATTCCTATTATAGAAAAGTTAATAATAGTGAAATATTACTGTTATAGAAAGGTTACTAATTATTGCAATATTTCACTGTTATAGGAAAGTAAGTTAGAAATAAAGTTAGACATTATTATAGAAAGATAACTAGTAATACTAATATATGACTGTTGTAGAGAAGTAAGTAGTCTTAGTCATACAAAAAAGTAAGTATTTATAGTAATACAAGAAAAGTAACTGTTTTAATAATAAGAGAAAAGTAGCTAATTTTAGTTATATAATAAAAGAAACTAATTATAGTAATATAAAAGTAGCTAATTTCAGTAATATAATAAAAGTAACTAGTTTGTTATATAATAAAAACTAAATATAGTAACAATAAAAGTAGCTAATTTCAGTTATATAATAAAAGTAACTAATTTCAGTTATATAATAAAAACTAAATATAGTAACAATAAAAGTAGCTAATTTCAGCTCTATATTAGAAACTAAATATAGCAGCATAATAAAAGTAGCTAATTTCAGTTATATAATAGAAACTAAATATAGTAACAATAAAAGTAGCTAATTTTAGTTATATAATACAAGTAACCAACTTTAATACTATTCTTGTTATAAAAATTAACTTATCATGGTAATAAAAGAGAAGTAACTAATTATGGTATAGTGTTATAGTGTTATAGTAAAGTAACTATTAATGATAATATATTACTTATATAGAAAATAAATAAGAGCGCTTTACTACTGTTATAGATGAGTAATAAGTAACTAGCTATAATAATGTAATAGTTTTATTAATGACACTGTGTGTGTGATTGTGTGTGTAGATTAGAATAGATATTTTGGATATTTTGGATATTCATTATAACAGGTGCAGAACAGGTAGTTAGGTACACACAGATAAATATACATAGGATAATGCACTTTCTCACACAGACATATGTACACACACACACACACACACACACACACACAGAAATGCTTTCCCTAAACGCTTGCCCAGGGCGGAGAGATTGAGCCTGAGGCAAGAAAGTGAAGCTCTTTAATTATGATCCATCATGCAGAAACAACTCACTGATATCACTCTCTTTCTCGTAAACTTACTATGAGTGTGTGTGTGTGTGTGTGTGATGAAAGTGCAATGAGAACGGGGAATAAGAGGTGGGACAGGAGAGCTGTCTGTCACGTTGGGAAAGGAAGGATCAAAGAAAGGATAGAGGAAAGAAGAGGAGATGAAAGGAGGATGAGACGCGAGTGAATAGAAGAATGACTTGCAGTAATGATACAGACACACACATACACTGCAGTGTTTCTATTCTGTAAAGAGTTTTGCTCTGCTACTCAGGTACTTCAGAACATTAAAAAGAAGGTGCAGAGAAAACGAGCGACTCTTAGAAAACAAGATCTTGCAGGTTGTTACACACACACACATGCACTTTACAAAACTGATACACAAATCAGATAGAATAGCTGATGATAGCATAGTGTGTGTATTAAGGAGACTGAGAGATGTGTTTATTGCTGCTATGACAGCACATCCCCACTCTGGTCATTACTGTCTGAGCTCAGCCGTTATTTGGGTCTGAAATGTCAGAGAATGGTCCGTTTTTCACGCATGTTGACATTAACCACATCGTCGCTCGTCGTTCTTCCTCTTCATGTTTACGCCATTTGATGTTCTTCCCGTCCACATTGCTCTAGGCAGCCGTGCCGAGGAACCTCCCAAACAAACAAGGGAATCGGCTCTCAAATCTGAGCGGCATTTTAGATTGGTACTGTTTAGGGGTAAGATTATCCAGTATGGACCAAGAGGTCATAGATTCCAATCTCTATGCTCTTTCATACTTCCAAAAGTACCACCACTGGACCTCTGAGCAAGACTGACCCATGGAGTCCACCTTAGCCAAGATAGACTGATGATGTTTGATAATGTTGACCCTTACTTCTGGATTATGGTTCTGGATTTTGGTTCTTACCCATGATGCTGCATTATAGTGCTGGTTGATCGTTCACGTCCATAGTTCTTGGCCTGTATTCACTAAACTGGTTCTGGTTCACACTTGGTTCACACATCAGGTTCTGACCCATGAGCAAGCTGGTGGAGAGTTCAAGTTGATAGTTCTTGTCCATACCATTGGTTAGTGTTAATGACCTTTATTCTGGCCCATGGTGATTGGTAAGTGCTCTGACCATGATTCTGATCACTGTTGGATTTCAGTTCTGGTTGAAGGTTCTGGTTCTTAGTGTTGGTTGTACCACTGGTCCGTATTTGTAACTCTTTATTGTGGTCCATAGTTCTTAACCAGTGCTGACCAGTAGATTTGACCAACAATGCTGGCCTGTAGTTCTGAATCATTGTTCTGATCCATGATGCTGTGCCACAGTTGAAAGTTTTGGTCCATAGTTCTGGCCCATAGACATGTCACATCGTTGTGGATCTTGGTGCTGACTTTTAACCATGACCCATAGTGAATCACAGTGATGGCTCATGGTTCTGACTTGGTTCCTGATGCTGTGTTTTACTGATGGTTGATAGTTTTTGGCTGATCCTTTTGACCTTTAGTTCTGGATCAAATTCTGGCTCATATTTCTGGCTGACAGTTCCGGCCCAAAGTGCTGGGCTTCCGTTCTGCCTCGTGGACCCACATTCCTGGAACTGGTACTGTCCCAGACTTGCGACCCATTTGACCCTGGTCTAATTAGTTCAGAAGCTAAAGCTGCAACTTGTTCTAACATTTCACACGAACTTTTAATTGCAGGTCCAAGCATGAAGTGCTAGTGATTGGCCTATAATTGGCACTACAGCAAAGGAACATGCATTTTGACCTCTAGGGGTGCTAAAGAGGCTACATGTATGCAATTTAATAATAGAGTGTTTTTAAAGCAGTTGTGCTTGTGTAAAAATGTATTCATTTTGAACTTTCTTTTTGACTGCGAAAAAAAGAAAAATTATGTAAATTTAGTCACAAATTGACATTCAAATTGTTACACATTGTTAACCTTAAAATGCCATTATTTGTGATGATTGTTGTTTCACGAGGTATTGTAGCTTCATGTTTTAATAATAATAATAATAATCTTTGCTGCAAATATAAGTTTAAATGCAACTGCCAAATAATTTAGAAAAATAGGTCAAGATTTGGCAAATGTTCCCTTTTTGAATTTACAGTGTACATTTCCAATAAATATAATTTCGATTCGATTTAGTCACTCACTTTGCCACTTTATATTTAATGGTAATGATTAAAATATAACTGTCTTTAACTGTCATTCTCTAATGCAAGAATAATTTTTTTTTAATTAATTCACATTGTGCAAAAATCTCCCTTTTTGACCTAGTCTACATAGTACACACTAGTATAATACAAAATTTTACTGTGATATTAAAGTATTGTGTTTTTTTTTTTCTTTTGCGGTGCGGTGATGTAGTCAAGGTGGTGTGCGTGTGTTATTGCTCTCTCTCAGGTTATTATAGCATTCCTCACCCTTACCCCCAGGCGTCGTTCACTATGACAAAATGAGTGTTTCAGCATGGACTTATAAGTAAGTTTTTGTGTGTGTGTGTGTGTGTGTGTAATTGAGGTAATTTCTTTATTAGAGTAATAAATCATTTGAGAAATGGCATGTCTGAAGTGTCCCTGTGTAGCGTCTGCCCTCGATCAGCTCCGCCCCTTCACCTTCACACTGACCCACACTGACCTAAAACACACACACTCACACACACTTGTATTACTGTCTTAGTGAGGGATCTTCCACCAACTCCCATAATAACTAGATGTAAATAACACAACAGCGAACCCTAACCAACACACTGCACCACTACCGAATGTGACCCTTACATCCGTGCTCATGAGTACCTCAGTGGTACCATTACCGGTTTCTGGACTTGAAGCGGTGACCTTCAGATCACAGAGCCAAATCCCTAACTGTTATGCTACCAACTGCCATCTTACGTCCTTTAGTTTCTCACATAAAACATTGACATTTTACTATAAAATCATTTCTCCTTATGGGGACCTCACAAACCACAATGTCCCCACAAACCATAAACATTTCACACAGCATAGTTTTTCTTGTCTTTTAGGGCACGGCCATGTCCTCGCAAACCCCTAAATACATGTATTCACACCCACACACACCTGCAAGCTTTTGCAGACCTCGTAACTAAACACACACACAATAGCAGAGATTCAGCTGTTTTTGCTGATTATGAGACTCCAACTATCTCTCCTTCACACTTCTTTTCGACTCTCGTTATTTTCTCCCTTTCTGCTTCTTTCTCTCTCGCTGTCAAACACTCCCTGCTTTATGAGGTGCGATTGCATGGATGGTGTGAGCAGGTGGATTACGGAAAAGAGAAAATGAGAAGAGAGGGAACCGTCTACTTTGTCACTCCGATTGGAAAAAGAGGGAGAAAAAAAATCAACTCTTCATTTGGAGAGCAAGAAAAAGCCCATTTCTGGAAGAGGTAACGCCTCAGAGATCTTATGAGATGGAGAGATGGGAGAGGAAGTGTGATGAAAAAGGGAATATAGGTCAGAGTTAATATTGGTGGAGGAAAGAATATTTACAGCAAACCTGCATCTACACCTCACTGGTAGTGTTTGTCTGTGTATCATTTGTTCAGTCGTTTTACAAATTAAAACCAAAAACTAAAATCCACAATCATGTTTTTTTTTTTTAAACCAAGTATGTGTTCCCAAAAGAGAAATGAAAAAGGGAAAACTTTTAACACATGAACTAATTCGTGAATCATTTTTTATTCCTTCAAATTAAAACCAAAAACTAGAATCCAAAAAGCATTTTTCTTCTCCAATATTCATTCCTGAAAACAAGATAACAACACAAAGTCAGTTCACGAATTCACATTTTGTGCTTGAATGAAAAACACACAAACTCCAGTATCACTGATTCAAATCTTTCAGTTTCTCACATTAAAAACAAAATCCAAACAAGATGTGCAAAAAGTAATAACAAGTACTTGCATTTTGCGCTCCAATGAAAAATTAAAAAAGTTGGCATTTAAACTTCTAAAACATATAAAAGAGACAAAGATTATAGTTTTCGATCTCACGACCGAGTTGTACACTGCAAAAAATGAAATCTTAACAAGCCAGAAAATCTTTAAAAAAAAAAGAATTTTTTAAATTTTAAGAATAACTGACTTGACTAGACCTGTATGTGTGAGATAAATAATCTAATTTTAAGAAAACTTGGCTACAATTATCTTATTAAGAAAAATTTATTTATTATAAGAACTTCTTAGAATGAAATAAGAAATTTAATTAAGAGAACTGTTATTTGAGTTCTGATGTTCTCCACTACGAGTTAAGAAACTCATGACAGTTTTGCTTATTTTAAGAATATTAAAGCTAAAAATATGGAAAAATGGAAAGATTTTTTTCTTGTTTTAAGAGACCTTTGCAAGATAAATTTTCTCACTTTATTGGCAGATAATTTTGCTTGATTCTGGTACCTTTTTTCTTATTATCCTTTTCTTTTTCTTATTTTCTGAAACTCATTTTTTGCAGTGTAGTTTTTAAAAATTTTAAAAGTATAAATTATGCCCAAAAAATTCAGTATTACCGGATGAAACAGTTTATCAAAATGCTTGAATTTCCACACACACACACACTCCTCCCTTTTTCTCACACTCACTTTCTTTCTAAATCCTTTCTTCTCTATTTTTAGTTTTATTTTTTTCTTTAGAAATCTATAAGCGTTTTTCCCGTGAACTCTGATGTCATTATTTGCCTGTTAGCTCTTACACACACACACACACAGCTCAAAGTCAAGGATAAAGTGTGTGTGTGTGTGTTGAGACAGAGATAATCATGATGGCCGAGTAATAGGTGTTTTGGTAATAATTTGAGTCCATCTAGTTGTCAGACTGAACCAGTAAGAGTTGATTAAAAAGCCCATTACTCCAAAACTATTACCTGTGACACTGACCTGTTACACTCACACACACACACACACTCACACACACACACACACACACACACACACACGGCGTAATTGTGTCAGTGTGGGAGGTGGGGGTCGTCTCTCTCTCGTTTTCTCTCTCTCTCTAACTAAACATTTCCTTTAAAGAGTGCAGAAGCAACACAGAACAGCAGCATTTAAACTACATAATTGCTCTGTTTCCTCCCGAACGCTCTCACACACACACACTCATCCATCACCACAATTCATCACTCTCTCTCTTTCCCTCTGCATCCGTCGCTCTCTCCTTTTAACTCCTGCTCTCAGCCTGTGTGTGTGTGAATGATGTTCCATGATGTCTCCTCACAAGAGACTCAGCATTAATTTCACACCTGAACAACCCTGAGAGGGGGAGAGGGAGGGAGAGAGAGAGAGAGAGAGAGGGAAATATAGAGAAAAAAGAGAGGAGAGAAGGAATGAGAAAGAGAGAGAGAAAAAAAAGGATGGTGAAGGAGAGTGATGGAGCGATTAGAAATGAGAGAAAGAAGGAGAGAGAGAACGAGGGTGATGAGAGAGTGACGGAGCGACTGGGAGTGAGAGAGAAAAAAGGAAAGAGGAGAGAGGGAGAGAAAAAGACAGAGGGAGGAGGGAGGGAAGCAGAGGAAAGGAAGAGAAGAGGTTGAAGAGATAGTGACGAAGGAGAGAGAAGGGCAGCCGGAGGGGGAGGGAAGAGAAAGAAAGAATAGGATGATGAGCGTGATAGCGGGATTTGGAGTAAGAGAAAGAGAAAGAAGGAGAGAGGGGAGAAGGAGAGAGATGGAGGAAAAGAAAAGAGAGAAAGAGAAGGAAGGACGGAGGGAGGAGGGAAAGGGAAGGGGGTAGAAATGGGGTGAAGAAAGAAGGCAGAGAAAAAAGAGAAAGAAAGGAGGATGGTGAGAGAGAGAGAGATGGAGAGATTGAGAATGAGAGAGAGAGAAAAGAAGGAGAAAAAGAGGGAGAAAGACCGACAGAGAGAAAGAGGTTGAGAGAGAGAGAGAGGGATGGAGAGAGAAAGGGAGAGAGAAGGATGGCATCAGAGAGAGAGCAAATGAGGAAATAAAGAGAGAAAGGGCAGACAGCGAGAAACAATTAGAAAGAGAGAGAGAAGAAGAAGAAGAAGAAGAAGAAGAAGAAGAAGAAGAAAGAGAAAAGAGATAGAACATGTCTGAGAAAGAGAAAAACAGGAGAGATAGAGTGAAGGAGAGATAAAGAAAGAGAAAATGAGAAAGAGAGACATGGAGAGATGAGACTTAAAGAGAGACACAGGGAGAAAGAGGTAGAGACAAAGAAGGATAGCATGAGAGAGAGACAGAGAGAGAGAGAGAAAAAAGGGGGAGAGAGAGAGAATGAAGGAGAGATAGAGGGAGAAAGACAGTAAGAGTCAAGACCGACTGGGAGAGAGAGAGAGAGAGAGAGAGAGAGAGAGACAGAGGGAAACTGAGAAAGAGTGAGTCTGGTGAAGCGAGTGAGGTGGAAGGGAGAGACAGAGATGGAGGGAGAAAGAAAAGGAGACAAACAGTCTGTCCTACATTTTACCTCTCCCTCTCTTTATCTCTCTCCCTCTCTTTATCTCTCTCCATCTCTCTCTCTCTCTCTCTCTCTTTATCTCTCTCCATCTCTCTCTCTCTCTCTCTCTCTCTCTTTATCTCTCTCCCTCTCTTTATCTCTCTTCCTCTCTTTATCCCTCTCCATCTCTCTCTCTCTCTCCATCTCTCTCTCTCTCTCTGTATGTTTCTAGAGTGCATCCTCTCTGATGCAGTGATGTGTAAATGTCTCCTGCATTCTTGCATGTTTGTTACAGTATAAAGATGACTCTGTGTGTGTGTGTGTGTGTGTGTGTGTTTTGGCCTCGGGTGTTGTTCCAGATGAAAGCCACTTTAATTCACTTCCATCATATCGGGTCGCCATCCCATAGAGTCAGTAACCAGGGCAACCTGCTGTTCCAGCCCGTCTGGGGCTGTGTGTGTGTGTGTTGTGTGTGTGTGTGTGTGTGGTGTTGACCAAATGTTCTGAACCCTCTTTCCAAAAATGGAAGCAGAGCACGAAGGAGACTGTGTGTGTCTGTGTGTGTGTGTGTTGTGTTTTTCCTACAAGGAGACGTTGACAAAATCTGAAATGATCTAAGTTGTGTTAATTCCAAGTGACCCGTTTTGCTGTGAGTGTGTGTGTGTGTGTGTGTGTGTGTGAGTGTGTGTGAGTGTGAGTGTGTGTGAGTGTGTGTGTGTGTGTGTGTGTGTGTGTGGATTATAAAAGTGGGTCAGCAGTGGCGTAGTGTTTTTTAACACATTAACAGAAGACTAGAACCAGTTTTAGACTTGAGAGCATGTGACTGCAGCAACATGTTGCACACACACACACACACACACATAGATATATAGATGGAAATAGCGATATCGATACAGATATTACTAATTGAGGAGATCAATAAAATTTTTGGTTAAGCCATTAAATCAATGAATGAATAAAACAATAAAATCTGCATATATTATCTGCATATTACTTTAAAATATGAACAATACCTGTAACTACAGGAACAGCAAATATGATAATCTGTCTGGTTTATAATTAGTCAACTCTTGATAATATATACCTTTGTGTGTGTGTGTGTGTGTGTGTGTGCCAGCATTTTTGCATGTGTATGTTTGTGTGTGTGTGTGTGTGTGTGTATTCACGTGTGTACTTGCTCGTGTGTACTTTTGTGTGTGTGTGTGTGTTTGCACATGCATGTTCTTTATTGTGTATGTTTTTGCACATGTATGTTAGTGTATGTGTGTGTGCATTTTTGCATGCATGTGTATGTTCATGTGTGTGTGTGTGTATTCTTTTGTGTGTGCGTTTGCACGTGTGTTCCTTATTGTGCATGTGTTTTTGGATGCCTCCATGTGCGCACGTGTGTGTTTTTACATGTATATGTGTGTGTATTTGCGTTTGTGTATGTTTGTGTGTGTGTGTGTGTGCACACCTTATTGTATGTGTGTATTTTTGCATGCATGCGTGTGTATTTGTGTGTGTGAGTGTGTATGTGTGTGTGCCTGTCTGTATGCATGTGTGTGTGTATTTGTACGTACACCTTAACTCAGCATCATTTGCATGCAGGTGTGTGCCGACTCAGCAATAATGGCACGCAGGTGTGTGTGTGTGTGTGTGTGTTCTTAACTGCAAAATAAAGTCTCAGTAGAGTTTGTGTTAAGAGTGCCACTACACACCACATACCTACCAGCAAACACACACCTATACACCCCCCCCACCACACACACACACACACAAACCCCACTTACTGACTGAATTAATTCCATGTGCAGCATTAAAAGACAATTTTAGGGAAAACATAAAAATCAGGACCGGAGGAAACTCTGTAGTTCTGCCGCTCTTGGGTTCCGCTCTTCAACTGCTCTGTGTGTTTGTGAATATGTGTGTGTTGGTGTGTGTGTGTGTGTGTGGGATGAAGGTGGTCTGGCAATAGCGATTTATCTTCATTACAGACTCGGGCTCTCTAAGAGACTATGACAACACAGAAAGAGAACAGAGCTCCACTGTACAGTAGCTACACGAGCGGAAGAGTGCGTGTGTTTGTGTGTGTAAAAGTGTGTGTTAGAGGGTGTGTGTGTGGTGTCTGTGTTTGGCTGACATAGTGGCAGAGTATTATAAATTATGGGTGCTATGGCATATCTGGGTTGCATAAAGACCTTCATTAAGGCTGGACGCGCTTATAGTGTGTGTGTGAGTGTGTGTGTGTCTAAGAGTGTGTGTGTGTGTTAAAGTATGCATGACTGCATTGATTAGTTAAATATAAATTAGCAAAAAAATGTCCTACAATAATAGTCACAGGCGGGGTTAGAGGAAGTGGTGTGTGTGTGTGTGTGATTAGAGAGACGGAGGAGATTGCTGTTTTCATAACTCTCTGTCTGTCTTACCTACCATTACCGCATACCGTAACCGCACATGCATACCTCTGCCCTAGTGTGTGTGTGTGTTTTATGTGGTTTATTCTGTATTTCATCTTCATCGTGCATTGACAGACAAATCAATATTCTCATCTTTGCTTCTCTGAAGATTACGAGCAGTGTGTGTGTGTGTGTGTGTTCATGTATTTAGCGGTTTGTGTAGACCTTGCTGTCCTCTAAAACAGCGTTTCTCAATCCCAGTCCTCACGGACCACCGGTCTGCACAGATACAGTACGACATTCCCGACCCACAGCACAGCTGATGCTACTTATTAGCTAATAAGCAAGGTAGGACCAGCGTGCGACAGTGCAATAAATACCGAATATGTGCAGAGCGGTGGGCCGCGAGGACTGGGATTGAGAAACGCTGCTCTAAAACACTTTTGTCCATGTTGTATGGTTTGTGGGGACATTTTGGTCAGTGAGGACTGGTTCCCATGAGGAGAAATTATTTTATAGGAAAATGTCCATGTTTTATTTAAGAGAGTAAAAGAGGTAAAATTTCAGATTTTTGTTACTGAGGTTAAGGTCAGGGTGTAGCTGTGGTGTTATTTACATCTAGTCGTTATGGGAGCCAGTGGAACGATCTCACTAAGATAGTAATATAGGTATTTTTATGTGTGTGTGTGTCGTCTGCTGATTAGAATTTAATGACATTCTCAGATCAAGATTCTGCAGGTGCGATGTGGAATAACAATATAACATATTGCAGTGTGTGTGTGTGTGTGTGTCGCCTTCATCTCTCTCTCGTCTGTTATCTACTTATCCGGAAGAAAGCTCAGATCAGCACGCTTCTCATTTTAAAAGCACACTAACAATATCAGATCTGTGATATTGAGTTGGAGCGCACACACACTCGTAATAGATTGAGTGTGTGTGTGTTTGTGTGTGTGTGTGAGGTGAGGCGTTACTGGAGAGTGTATAGAGCTACATTAGAGTGAGAAAACATCATTACCCACAAATCCTCATCCATCACTTCCAACACAGCTGAACAAGAGGGAGGGAAAAAGAAAGAAAGACAGAAAGAAAAAATAGAGAGAAAGTAAGTAAGAAAGAAAAACAAGCCAAGTGGGAAAAAAGAGAGAGAAAGAGAGAGGAAGAAATAAAGAGAGGAAGAGAGAGCAAGGAAGAGTGAGAGAGAAGAGAGCGAGTCAGACAGATAGAGACTATGAGAGGGAGAGAAAAGTTGAGAGAGGAAGTAAGAACGAGAGAGAGGAAGACAGGGATAGAGACAGGGAAAGAGAAAGAAGAACAGAGAGAGAGACCAAAAAAAAACAGAGAAGAAGCAAGAGAGAAAGAGGAAGGAAGAATAAGAGAAGAATGGAGAAAGAGAGAGGGGAGATCGAGAAAGACAGAAGAATGATAAAAACAAAGAGACAAAGAGGATGGGAAGAAAAAGACAGAAAAAACAGAGGGACAGAAATCAAGGAAAAGAGAAAGAGAGAGGGAAAGAGGAAGAAAAATAGAAAGAGGACAGGAAGAGAGGGAAAGATGCAGTGACAGAGGAATAAGAAGTAAAGGAGACAGAGAGAGAGAAGAAGAAGAAAGACAGAGAGAAAAGACGAGCGAGGGAGTGAGGGAGGAGTGTGTGTGTAGATGTTGTGTAGATGTTGTGTAGATGTTGTGTGTATGTTGTGTAGATGTTGTGTAGATGTTGTGTGTATGTTGTGTAGATGTTGTGTGTATGTTGTGTAGATGTTGTGTAGATGTTGTGTGTATGTTGTGTAGATGTTGTGTAGATGCTGTGTGTATGTTGTGTAGATGTTGTGTGTATGTTGTGTAGATGTTGTGTAGATGTTGTGTGTATGTTGTGTGTATGTTGTGTAGATGTTGTGTGTATGTTGTGTAGATGTTGTGTAGATGTTGTGTAGACCTCGTTTATGTTCACTGTTGTTTACTCATTTTCTTGATGGCCTCATGTTGTTTTGAAGTTTCTGATCTTTGTAGATTGTGTTGTTTGGAGACTTCGCCGCTATTTGGAGTTTACAGATTGCGTGTGTGTGTGTGTGTGTGCGTGTGTGTGTGTGTGTGTGTGTTGTTAAATAGAGGGTGTAAGCCTGTTTCCATAGTGAGAGTATTATGGGATGGTTAGAGGCTAAATAGCTTGTCAGATACAGTTTGACTATTTAAGGATGACATCACTCTCCACACACACACACACACACACACACACACACACACACACACTCCTGACCTTGAGATCGGGTGAGTGTTTGGAATAAAGCCAAACTCCAGATGAAAGCATGTAATAGCTTTATTCACTCTTCAAAGCATCTGTCTGTACTGTATAAGCTGTGTGTGTGTGAGATGGGTCACCTACAAGATCAGATAATTGATCGGATAATCAGCTAAATGGTTAGGTGATCTGTCTATATTGCAATACGGCAGATGTGTGTATACAGGAAGTGTGTGTGTGTTGCGGTGTGTAATAAGGTTTATGTTTTGTCTTTCACGGTGACATGTTTATGGACTTGGACAAGCAATCCCAATTTAGCCTTAATTTAGCATAACTGCTACCAGCTGCAGGTGTTTCTCTCTCTTTCTATCTCTAATGCTGTTTAAAGTCCAGACTCTTCAGAGCATGTCTAATTGTGTCGAGTCCCTCTTCCTGCTGAATTATAAACATTCAAAACTATTGTCTCACAAACCAAACACTACGGAGCCTGACATTAGAACACCCAACACTACTGACCACATTTCATTTTACTGACCATGATTCAGTTAAACCCAACACCCTACACCCTACAACAGCCTTAGGCCACGTCCACACGTACACGGGTATTTCTGAAAGCGGAGGTTTTTCTATGCGTCCACACGTAAACGGCGTTTTGGGTCAGTGAAAACGGAGGTTTTTGAAAACTCCAGCCAAAGTGGCGATTTTTGAAAACTTAGGTGTGGACAAGAAATACGAAGATTTTGAAAAACGGACCGTTTCGCGTCACACTGTGTGCCACTCGTATGACGTCACAGTATGCATTAGGTTTCCATCTACAATGCGAGGCATGCTTTTGGCATGGTTTTTGCGATTGCGTGTGGACGGAGATATGTTTGAAAACGTGCTCGTGTGGACGCGATTTACAAAAAAAAAAAAAAAACGGAAAATCTCCGTTTTCAGAAATATCCGTGTACGTGTGCATATGGCCTAATATTAGCACACTCAACACTACTGACCATGACTCAGTTAAAAGCAAACTCTTCTCACCACAATTCAGTAAAGCCCAAGCCCACATTAGCACACCCAACACTACTGACACTACCTAGTAACCCTAGCTACTCTTAATCAGAATTACCCGACACTGCTAATAAATGTAATGATGCATTAGCTGAACTAAACTTTGCTTTTCTGTGTGTGATTAAAGGCAGAGAAAGCAGCTACAGGATTCTGTTTAATGCAGCATGAGCTGATGTGATTTCAAGATTTATAGGTTTGATTTCCAGTGTGTGTGTGTGTGAGTGTGTGTGTGTGTGTGTGTTAGAACTCTTATTTCAAACTTAATTTATAGTCGCCCCGAAGCTGTTCCATTGCATGCCTGTGCTTGGACACACACACACACACACTCAGGAGCTGGAGGGCGGAATGTGATGATTAGGGTCAGTGTGTGTGAGGGTGTGTGTAGTACGCTCTGTTGCAGTGTGTGTTGCGATGTGTTGGTGTGTGACTGACAGCATGATTGTGTTTACTGTTTTGCCATGAGTTTGTTTACAAAGTGTTAGTCTGCAAGTGTGTGTGTAGGCTGCACAGGATGCGTATCTCCTCTGTAATTAACACACACACACACACACACAGAGCCATGTGGGCCATAATGCGGATGCAGTAAAACAAGCATTGTTGTGTGTTTGTACACAGCAGTATCAGGATGCGACAATGTGTGCGTGTGGTTTAAATCATTGACCAGTGTTCTCCAACATTAACACTACAGGGAATTATGTCACCACTTTGAACAAGATACACACACACACACACACACGTGGGCTGCTGCAGTAGTGCCAGGGCTCTGTTGGTACAATGAAATTACAGAGGCACAAAGTCCATGTAGGCGTAGTCCCTCGGTGTGTGTGTTTGTGTGTATTCTCTACAGGGGCCGTTGGTCATTTCATAGTTAATGTTTGAGAGAAAAAACATGAATTACAAAGAAAACTACTGTTGCATTCACAGTTAGGCAAAGTGGGGTCATTTACATTTGTGTGTGTGTGTGTGTGTGTGTTTGTAAATCTCCCAATCTCTGCTGACGGTCACTGGAAAAAAGTTTCTGCTTATGATTACCGAGATTAACGTTGGCTGTTTTATTATTCATTTCATTTATCAGTCCTCACTATGTCTGTGGAATGTCCCCAAAAGTAGAGTGACGTAGATGTGTGTGAGAGGGAGTGTGTGTGTTGAACTTGCATGCAGGGACATGATTGAGGTCGCTCTCTCCACACTTCACTGGACACTTCCATCTTCAGAATCACTCATCTCACATGCGCACACACACACACACACACACACACACACATACAACCCCACTGATTAGATACTAATTTAAGTTACTCATTTGTAACACCACACACTCCACAGATGGAGGTGACTTATGGAAGCAACTACCTGTGTGTGTGTGTGTGTGTGTGTGTGTGTGGAGCAGATAGAAATGTTGCTGCAAGGTTATTTTACCCAGTGCATAGGGGGTTAATGTGCTGTAGCAGGTATCATGATCAGGGTTAATACAGTGTGTGTGTGTGTGTGTGTGCGTGTGCGTGTGTGTGTGGACTTAAGGGAACGTCCTTCTGCTGCTGTTGGACACCAGAGTAAAGAAATCCCCACTCAATTACACCAGTAAAGCCTCAGGACACACACACACACACACACACACACACTCGTTAAGATTCGTCCTACACCCCCAAGCTTCTACCTGTCTGTACATTCCACTGTAGCGCTGAAGCCCCGCCCACTTCCTCTTCTCTTTCTGTCCATCCCTTTCTCCTTCATCTATCTGTCCATCTCTCTCTCCCCTCTTTGTTTCTGTCCGTCTCTGTTTCTCTCTCTCTCTCTCTCTCTCTCTCTCTATTTGTTCCCTCATTCTTTCTATTTCTCTTCCTCCTCTCTCTCTTCTTCTGTCCATTTTTCTCCCTCTTTGTTCTTCTGTCTTATCTCTCTCTGTGTTCCTGTCCATCTCACTCTCTCTCGGACTCTCTTTCTATCCCCCTCTCTTTTTACTTTTCTCTGTCTCCCTCTCTATCTTTCTCTGTCTCTCTGTCCACCGCTCTCTTTTTCCCTTTGTGTATCAGTTTCTCTTCCCTTTGCTCTCTTTGCTTCGCTCTGTTTATTTTGCTCTGCTTGTGAGTTGTTCAGGCTCCGAGAGGAGATGAGATGGGACAAGATGAGACGGGACGAAATGAGATGAGAAGAGACAAGTTGAGCAGGACAAAACAAGATGAGATGAGATGAGACAAAATGAGACATGACGACACAAGACGAGATGAGATGAAATTTTGGATTCTACCTGTCATATAATATCTAATGGCTTTATTGTCACCATCAAAATAGGCCTCGTTTACACTGCAGGTCTTGATGCTCAATTCTGATTTGTTGCCTACATCCGATTTTTTTGACCTTCTGTTTACACGTTTTTTTAAATTGTGACCCATATCCGATTCGCTTGTTACACGACGCCATTAAACCGCGATGAAGTACTAAATTGTCGCAGTTTTAATGACGTACAGAACGCAATGCCTAGGAAAATCCGATCTGCCTGTTTACATGAGTCGCATTGGCACATATCTGATTTATTTCCACATATGAACGAGGCCTGAAACCGATCTCAAAATATCCGAATGCATGCGTTTTTTTCCTGTTTACACTGTCATGGAACAGATCCGATCTGTGTCACATATGAGCAAAAAATCGGAATTGGGTCACATTTAACTGACAGTGTAAACGAGGCCTAAACCTGTTAAACACCTGTTTTCTGTCAAAGTATTTATTAGTATTATTATTATTATTATTAATGTGGTATTATGGTCATCCCATGCTAATCTCAACGTCAAACTTCTGTTCCTATGCGGAATCTCATTAGTAGGATAGTATAGAGTATTGTTGAAGCTGGCTGCTGATTGGCCCTTTAACCTCTCACTTCCTGTCTGCTCTCACACACTCCACCTGTCAATCAATTAATCCATTTCCATTCCAGCAAATAATCAGGATAATTACCGTAATTAACCATCACCGAGTGAGAGAGAGAGAGAGAACAAAACCATAAAACCAAGACGTCACTCTTTCTCTCTCTCTCTCACATTTTACTCGTTTTCTCTTTGTCTTTCTCTCTCCTTCTCCCCTCTTTTTCAGTCTCTCCCTCTTTCTGTCACCTCTCTGTACTTTACTTTCTCATTCTTTCTCTCTACCTCTTCCCCTCTTCCTCTCTTTCTTAACCTTTCTCTCTATTTCTTGCTCTCTCTCTACCTCTTTAACCCTAAGAGCTTCAGTCTAACTCTTTCTACATCCCTTTATCCTTCACCCACTCTCTTTATCTCTTCCTCTCTTTTATCTCTCCTCCTTTCCCCTCTTTTTCTCCAGCTCTCTCCTTCTCTCTCTCTCTATCTTTTCTCCCTTTCACAGCATGGTTCTCTGCTTTTGAGTAGTTCTGACTCTGAGAGGAGACGAGACAAGATCCTCCTCTTTCTACCTCCTCATTACTCTCCTCTCTATCTTTCTCTCTTCCGCTATATTTGTCTTAATCTTTCTCTTTTTACCTCTTTGTCCTCCCTTTCTACCGACCTCTTTTTCTCCCTTTACCTCTTTCTCTCTATCTCTCTCAGATAATGAGCTGACAGAAAAATGTTCAGTGTCAGAATAGTGTGTGAAAGAGTGTGTGTGTGTGTGTGTGTGTGCATGAATGTAGAGTGTTACTGCATGTTTAACCTCAAATGTAACTTTGACCCGATGTGTGAGCAGATGTTTTATACTTTCACACACACACACACTTGGTGGTGCGGTCTGGGTTCCCATGGTAACGTGTTTTTAGGCAAGATGAATGGGATGTGGGAGCGTAGAGTGATTAATTTAAGAGTGGAGACAGTGTTTTATGGTAAAATGATCAAAAGATTGGTGTGATATTGAATTATTTCCAGCTTTAATCATTTTATAAAATATTTCTAAATGAATCTCAGTAAAACTTATTCCCTGACTCTCTCCACTCGGACACGCTCAGAACAAAACACATAAATCTTTTCATTTTCATTTTCATTATTCCTCGTAGCGTTTTTAACAATGAATAAATCATTTATTTGACTTAATCTCTGGCATTGAAATTACTGCTGAGATTCGGAACTCTTCATTTAAACACTTTTATACAAATTAATAAAAGACACTCTTTCATTTTCTCTCCCTCTTATCTCTCTCTCTTCCTCAGTTCAATCTCTTTCCTTCTCTGACTCAATCTGGCAGCTGCCATATGTGCGCTGTGATGTAATGAATCAGATGCCACTTCTGCCAGTTCAACTTTCATCACAAACACCTGCTAGCTGAAATTAGCCGTCTCTTAGAGAGAAAAATCATAAGGCCACACCCACTAGCATGGTGTATTGTCAATCAGAAGCTTCATTTCAATTTGTAAAAGTATTATTTACTGGAGAAAGTTCAAAAGTAATTTTGCTACTGATAAGTTAGTTAAGGTTAGTAGCTACTGCTCAACACTGCTCCTCCTGTCCACATTCTGCTTTTCTTTTATCTGTCTTACTGTATATCCTTCTTTCGCAGCCGTTTCTGCTTTACTTTAGTTGTCTTTCTCTCTTTGTAAGTGTGACATTATTTGTAAAATAAACAGTTACTGACAATAAACCATTTTAAAAGTAGTTACACAACTAGTAAAATACTGAAAACCATAGTGAAGTTAGTAACATCACTAATTTTATGTTACTGTTAAAGAAAACAATTCTTAATTGTAGCTAAATTTATCTGTCCTGCATAATGAGAGTGTTTGAGTGTGCTAGGGTTAGGGTTAGGGTTAATGTGTGTTTCCATTTGAATCCGGTTCCAGCTGAGTCAGTTCTGGTCACTTTAATGTTTTCTAACTCTCGCCGCGGCAGTTGCAACTTCAGATCTGGCGTGGAAAAAGGTTTGTTCATCTGCGATTTGAATGCTGCTGGTGTGATTTGGAGATAAAGTGTGCTGCTCTCTTGCTAATTAACGCCCGAAATAGGGGCTCCTGCCTTATGATGCTTTCTGTCGTCTGGATGATTCTGCTGGAAGAATTCATGACTTGTCTCTCATCGCGTCGTGCATTGACAGTTCCGTATGTGCGCTGTCAGTACTATTCAAATCCGCCTCTCTCGCCACACCAACACTCCGATGTGTTCGGGACGTCAAGCTTCAATTTTGCTGATGTTCTACTGTATTTTACACCTGAAGTTTAGCTCAAGTTAACCCTCACTTTGATTTGTTCCAAAGTGTTTTGAGGTTTAAACCACATTTCATGGGATTAACAAATGTAGTAGAAAACAGCGAACAAAATGAAAATATTGTACTAAAACATTCAAAAAGCCCATTAATTTTAATCATAATGGATTGTTCGTACAAATGTTCAAAGTAACTTTAATTCCTATCCACACCCCCAATTTTAATCACTAACCACACCCCCTACTTTAATTACTAAACACACCCCTAACTTTAATTACTGGCCACATTTTAACTTGACTTACAAGCCAAGACACCAAAAGCGACTTCCCTACTTCTAGCATTATATATTTCCTGATGTGTTTTACTAATATCATTTCTACTTTTTATGAAGTTAGAAGCTAATAACACAGCTCTCAGGGTTTATAGGGGTTAATAACTAACTGTTATTCAATTAAAACTGGTTTCATCCTCACCTCAGATTAGCACAGCACCTCGTTAAGAGATCTGAGCATCACATTATGCATATTCATAAACTCCAGCAGCCATTTGTGGGTCAGGGAGCATTGTGTGTGTGTGTGTACAGCTCTGAACATTTCCAAGCCAAACTCAATAACATGCTGTGTAACAAGACCATCATCAGAGTGTCAACCTCAAACTAGTAGGGATTTAACATTAAATCCTTATTTGTCTGGAGAGATGTAAGGTGAACTTTGTCCACCGTTTTAATAGTGTCATGTATATTGTGTTTGATTTTAACAATCTGTGAGGGTTTAGAAGGTCAAGCAGGGCATAAAAATTTGGGTGGAATCAGTTTGGAGACACTTCTGCACATATAAAAACACAAACAATTTTAAAACAATTTAATTGCAGGGACACTATGATTAGAACTTCATTATTAGACATTATGCCAAACACTGTGTGTATGTGTGTGTGCTTCTTTATCTCACATTTCCATCCCCGTTATTTTCATTAGTATTAATACTGTAATTTACATGCCTAAGTGGAGCCCAATATGGCAGCACTCATTAAATAATTAATTTGCTTGAGCGCATATTCATAAGGGGGCCGTTTTCCAGCGCTGAGATTTAACACCCAACAGATGTCAATTAGAGACTGTTTTCCCCTGCTAATCAGCAGGCCAGTGCTTCGATATATATGTACACACACACACACACACTCTGTTTCTAAACAAATGATAAGCGATAGTATGATTTCACATCCTTCAGAATTTCTACTACTAACTTGTGGGAAGGATTTACAAAAAGTAAAGTTAGGTATAAGAGAATTATTGGATTGTGGTTAATTAGTATAAAAGACCTGTGAATACTTATGATAATATTTAATAAAAATATTTTAATTAATGACTAAAATAATTACAAACTCTGCCCACAACTTAAATTAGCAGCCTTATAATAGTTAGCCTATAACCCTATAGTTATATCTAATTTATGTTATAATTTGTGTTAAAGGCATGGTTTGTAATTAAAGTTAATTTGGTTTGTAATTAACGTTCATAGCAGGTTAAAATCACTTTAATTATAAACCCTGTTTTTAACTTTAACTACTTAGGGGTGTGTTTTAGTGAAGGTTGTGATTTTGTAATGAAAGTTAATGTAGTTTGCAGTTAAATGAGTTAGTAGTTTAAAGATGGTGTTATAATTAAAGTTAAGAAATGGGTTGTTAATTAAAGTTAGCATTGTGCTTTTATTCTCGCCCTGTAAACATGGCTACTCGTGAAAGAAATTTAACAAAAAAATATTTCATATTTTCTTCTGTTTGTCTGATTGAAGCGGAGCAGCCAGAGCCCGCCACAAGAGTCCATTACACACCCCATTAGTCTGTGTTTAGTGAGGCACTGAGTGGTGCTTGTGTTTGTGCTGGATTTATGGACCGGGTTTACGGCGTTACCAGAGTTTGGGAGCTGTTTTGTTTGGGCAGGAAGTGAAAAGATTTCTGCTGTGTAAAGAAAAACAAACACTCACTTTCCAAAACACACACACACACACTCGACCTGGAGGAGTTTTTCCTTCGCACCGTCCATAATATAAATGCTAAAATATTATATGTAAATGTGTAAAAATATAAATAAATAATAATCAAACCACGTGTTAATCAATTAATTTATATTTTATATTATTATTGGTTTTTATTTTTTATTATATTATATAGAATCAAATATCAAATATATGTAAGATTTCGTGTTATTTTATTATTTAAAATCATAATGATTTTTAATTAATAATAACTTTTCTCGCTTACAAATCACTTCATGACTTTTCACCTTAGTGACAACTTGTTTATATATATTGTAAATAATAAAAAATAATAATAAGAAAATAAAAATATCTCACACATTTAATCCTCAATTTTACAAGATTTTATTCTTCCAATTAAAGCATTTTTGGACTGTATTTCATGCTAATAAATTAACAGATGAATTATTATTATTATTATTATTTTTATTATTATTATTATTATTATTATTATTATTATTATTATTAAACCTCATCTCATACTTATTTAGCCTCTACTTGCATTTTATATATTTTTATTTAGGTAAGCCACTTTTTGCTACACATGACATACATATATATTTATATATAGTGCATGAATGGTAAATGCAGATATATAATGGCAGCATTTTTGTTCTCTCGCTGATCGTCGGTTTTGGGTGGTGTGAGGTGGGATGAGGCTGGTGCAGGTGTGTTGGAGGCGGGGTCGTCGTGGTGACGTTGATGCTACAGGTCGCTGCATGTTGACCCAAACTCCACTCTGCTGGAGCAAATTGAAAAATTACAGGTTTAACGCTGACACATTTGATTAAGAGCACTGTGGGAAAAGAGGAACAATTATGGAGAAATCACAAAGAAAACACACATGACGAGACTTAAACACACGCACACACAAACACACACAATTGTATTACTGTCTTAGCTAGATCCTTTCATTGACTTTCATTCTACACCTATATCTTTTAACCTTTAGTTTTTCAAATAAAACCAACATTTTCTATAAAATCATTTCTCTTCATGGGGACCGGTCCTCACTAACCACAACGTCCCCACAAACATGGATAAATCATAGGTTTACTTACTTTAAGCTGACAGCCAGGTCCTCACAAACCCATAAATACATGATGACACACACACACTGTCATACATACAGTTTAGCCATGAGGTTGAAAGTGCAGGCCGAATGGTGTGTAGCTGAAGTGCTGACTCAACACAGAATAACTCTTCCCCAACACATACACACACACACACGCCTTTCATGATCTGAAGAATTTTATGATGTCTAGGGAAATGCATACTGTTACAGGCAAAATGAGCAAAGAACACACACACACACACACACACACTCAAGCAAATGTGATTTATGACTTCCTAAACTAACATCAGACGCTTTAAGAAAACTTCTCCCCAAGGTGTGTGCGCGCGTGTTTGTGTACTTTTTGGATCTTAAGTTGTTCCGTTTTATATCATGCACACAAAGTATAAAGCATCTAGATCAAAAATGTAACTGCAACTTTGGCTGAAATGTTGAGGGATTTTTACACAGCCATGATGTTTTGCATTCAGAACTAAAATATGCAATAGAGTGATTATGATATTGGCCGTATACATCGTAAACGTGTAGCTAGGTTACCTTGTGAAATTATTTAACAATGTTCACATTAATGATATGTGACATTGAACCATAAACTGTTCATTTATAACCAAATTTAACATCAATTTTTTGTTTTCTCACAGAATGTTGTAAAAATAACAAAAATAAATAAAAGTGGCAGATCAAATAGTAAACATAAACCTTAGCAAGGACATACTACTCTAATGTATTACTTTATTATATAAAACCCTAATTATAAATTTTCATTTTTATTTCATATTTTTTTCATACAAACCACTTAATAAAGTAAATGTCCAATTATTCAAAATATAAAATAATTTGTTCAATCAGACTTTGCTTTGAGATTTTGTGGAGTGTTTATATGGCGTTGTGGACAATATATTACATTTTAATTTTGAATGCAAAATTATGGAAAGTGTTTTGAAATATTAGTCAAAATTCATAGCAAAGTTTTGTGAGAAGTTATAGAACTCACACAAACTGCCAACTCACACGAGTGTAATGATGGGGAACATACACACACACACACACACACAAAACACACAGTAAGGTATAATTGGCTTGACTCGAATGGACAGAGTGAGGAAGAGAAGGAGGACATCTTTCTCAGTCATGACATTGCTTTCTGCAGAAGTCACACTCTTATATGAAAAAATATCAACACACACACACACTTCAACACATACAGAGGAGTGTGACAGTAAAGGAGAGTATCCAGACCCCTGAAGTGTGTTTGCGTTGAGACCAATAATTCTCCAACTGCTGTCAAACTCACTGTCCAAAAAGTGGCTAAAGCCTGAGTGTGTGTTTAAGTGTGTGTTTTGGTGTGTGTGTGGGCTTCCTGCTGTTTGACATGCTAAAGAGGTGGTAATTATTGAGTGTGTGTGTGTGAGCTGAGGGACGGACTGTGTGTCGACTGGGATTAGGTCGGAGTCGAGGGCGAGGCGCCGGAAATTGCTTTGGATGTTTTAAAATGGAATTTGCTTTCTCTGTTATTGCGTCTGACGCTTCTCTCCTCCGATAACGTCTCCGTCACGTTTTTTTCTCTGTTGCGTTGGCCGAGTCGCACTCCACCGACCTCGCTGACCCTCGCTTGCAGTGTGTGGTGCTAAATAAAATGAGTAATGGTACTAACTTAAATACTTCTTTTGGTAGTTTATTAGTAGTAAAGATACTCCAAAAGCACTGCGGCTATAAAAGTAACATGGCAAAATGTTACATTGTTACAATAAAATCATTATTTTTAATTAAGTATATATTTTCATACTGCTTTTAACGTTTCACTCTTTTGAAACAAATTTACTAGGGATGCACGTTGACATTGGAATCATTTTGGAATCGGTCGATCATATCGGCTTTTATGTGACCGCTATTTCCAGCCAATATTTGATGACACATTCACTGTATATAGGAAAGTTATGTTGTTATTTTCTTATGTTTGTTATGTTTTATTTTCCACATCTGCCAAAATGTGCAATAGAACATTGCCAAGCAAAATATCTTGTATTTACATGCTCAACTTTGACTTACTTATTGATCGGCATCGGCATCATGATTTTCATATCATGCATCCCTAATATTTGCATTAAAAGTTTCCTACAACATTTTTAAACCATTTCTGTAACTCACATTTGCAAGGAAATGGATAAATGTTGCTGCATTTGGTCATGTACTGATATTTTGATATGAAAATATAGTAAATATAGTAATTAATGCTAATAGTCATTTCCAAAGGTATCATAGCTACATAGTTAAAATATAATAATCACTTTTTTAAATGCTTATTTTTGAATGAAGAAAATCCTTTTTTGGAACAATGTAAAAAATGTTATGGGCAAAGACTTTCCAAGTCTTCAAGGGTTAGAGTTGAAAAGTGTAAAATTAAAATAATCAAATTAAATTAAAACAAAATTCAGAAATGACAGTATAAAGAAATACAAATAACATTTGTTATCTTGTACTTCTATAATCCTTAATGTTTTTCTACCTTCTGCACACACACAAAATTTGTATGTGTGTGTGTGTGTGTGTCCAAGTGCTAACAGAACAATTAAGCTCACTTTTATTGCTGTCATTTTTTACAATACACATTGTCACTGTGCAGGTGCAGAGGCTTAATGAGCAAATGTGGACATAATGAGCAGAACACAATCTGCACCGCACCGGACCGGACACACACACACACACACACACAGACACACACACACACATACAGACACACACACACACAGCTTTATGAGACCGGGCGGTATGTGGGGACTCAGGGGTGTGTATAATGGTAGAGTTGACACCTTCCACCCTAATGAAATTCTATATGCACTCAGAGCACAAACTACACACCCCTCTTCAGCTAGAACACGCTGTAAAACACTAACGACCCTGCCAGTGTATGTGTGTGTGTCAGCACACAGCAGGTGCTGAAGTGTCTGTAATTTCATAAGGTTTATGAAATAGTCACTCTTTCTTACACACACATACAGTGAGGACCTCCTATTAACTCCCATAATGACTAGTGCAACATCACGGCATCACTAGTGCTAACGCTAGAAGCAACTCCGGATCCCTGCCCCGTACTAAAAATTCAATGAGATCCGCCTCTTGAAGCGGAACGTCCGGTATTTAATCCCTGTTGTTTTATTCATTCAGAGCTGAGTAGTAGATATGGTCACATCTGTCAAAGACAAAGGAATATAACCCTGATGAAGTACTTCATTATCAGAGAGTGAAGTACTGACAGGCAAAACTTCAAAAAGTACAAAACAAACGAGTTCAAAACACAATCCAACAAAGTGTAGTCAAAAGACAGGCAAGAAAATCCAAATCCAAAGAATTGCTTGCTACGACAGGGTAGACCAGATCTAATACTTAGCCTAGAATGAATGACTCAACAGGGCTTCAGTACCTAAAGTTGCATTTCAGGAGTCAAAATGCCAGAGAACTGGATCTCACTGAATTTCTGGTCCGGTGCACAGATGTGGAGTTGCTCCTAGCACTAACGCTAATGCTAAACACTGACATGCTAAACACCAAGACGTTAAAATCAGATGTTGATTTACAGCATTTAGCAGACTCTTATCCAGAGTGACGTACATCATTGCTTTGTAGTGCAGGTTCCAGAGTAGAGGTGTGCTGTGGAGAATTTACACTGCAAAAAATGAAATCTTAACAAGCCAGAAAATCTTAAAAAGAAAAAAATAGATCTTGTTTTTTTTATTTTAAGAATAACTGACTTGGCTAGACTTGTATGTGTGAGACAAATAATCTAATTTTAAGAAACATTGCCTACAGTTATCTTATTAAGAAAAATTTACTGATTATAAGAACTTCTTAAAATGAAATAAGCAATTGAATTAAGAGAACGGACTGGTTCTCATGCTCCACTATGAGTTAAGAAATTCATGACAACTTTGCTTATTTTAAAGCTAAAAACATGGAAAAATGGAAAGATTTTTTTTCTTTTAGGAGAGCTTTACAAGATAAATTTTCTCATTATATTGGCAGATAATTTTGCTTGATTCTGGTACCTTTTTCTTATTATCCTTTTCTTTTTCTTATTTTCTGACACAGTTTTTTTGCAGTGAAGGAACATTGTAGATGAGTTTCACAGCTGCATTCTGGATCAGGTGAAGTTGTAGAGAGTTGCAGTAGTCCACCTGAATAGCGACAGTAGTGAGGAAACTACACCAAACCCTAACCCTAACCACTTTTAGTTTCTCACATCAAACTTGAAAGTCTGCAAGTAAAAAACATTATATCTTTCAGAATACGATCTTATCCATACTACCTATATTTTAAGTCAGTTAAAGTGAGTGATAATTTGTCATTATAACCACAGCACAACACACAGTGCACCACAAACGCCTGTGAGCTCTGCATTTCACCCATCCATGAAGGAACAGCGGGCAGCTTTTTGGCAGTGCTTTTGGTAATGCTAACTTGCTCACGAGCACCTCAGTGCTGCCTTTACCAGTCCGGGACATGAACCTTAAGATCATGGGGCCAACACCCTAACCGTTATACTACCAACTGCATCAACTGGTGTGTGATATTTCTGCAATTTCTACATATTTCACAATAAGGTGTTTTAAGAAAAGGTGTTTTGCAGATTAAAGGTGTAGATCAGAGATAACGCAGTAGAAACTCAAATTCAACACAGACGTCTCATTACCCACAATTCTACTGTGCACACACTTTATCTTCTCATCTCAGTGCTGGACTTGTGGGTCTGACTCATATTATTAGCTTTAATGTGCATATTTAAACACAGAGTGCGGCTGGGTTAATGTGTTTTCATAATGGGCTATGCTACATTATATCAGTTAAAAGTTGGAATTATGCAATTATTAATAAAACACACACAAAGAGAGGTTTAGTAAAGCATTACCACAGCTGTAGGTCTGTAAGCATTTAGCTTCTAGGTCAGGCCTGAAACGTTCAGTAAATTCTTGATCCAAATCAAGCAGAACTTACAACACCGGAAGCTGACATTCCTACTTTTGGGCACATTCTATTTAGATGAGTGTAGCTAAATAAGTCTACAGTTTTACCTAGGTACTCGAACTTAAGCTGCTCCAGAAGACAAGTTTCAAGTTCATTTTCTCCATAATTATTATGTTAAAAATAAATCAATTCCAGACCACCCCAAAAACACACAACGGTTCTACACATGAGAGGTTGGTTTAAGATTGTCTAAGTACAAAAATAAATTATTTAATTCTGACAATTTCCATCAAAAATAATGTTTGAGTGCTGAATTGTTGGATTTTGTTGGAAATCACACTTCAGGTGGGTCCCCAGTTCGTAGCCATACAATATGACGCGTCCTCCACATACACACATACTCATACACATGTGTACACACATAATTATTTACACAAATAATAAAAAAACTGTATACTCACAAACATAAACACAAATATACACACATATAAACACGTTCACACAAATAGATACACAAACACACATATATACACTTTCAAAACCATACACACACACACACACATATATACATACACAAACACAGCCATATAATCACACACGCATATGTACACACACAAATGCATGTGTACATTTATAAAGACACAAATACACACACACACACAATCTCTCACAGGAATGGAGTGCACTGAAGCAGGGGAAAAATGATTAAGGTACCGCCCCAGCGTAGAGCGGCTACTGTACGGGTGTGGGTGTGTGTGTGTTATAAAGAATTTCTCCCTCATGTCCTCACCTGTTCCAAGAACGCAGAACATATTTAACACAGCAGCTTAAACCTGCTGAAACAAATCACTCCTGTATGTGTGTGTGTGTGTTTGTGTGATTGCATTAATTTCAGTAGAGATTTGAATCTGAGATAAGATTCCAAGGTTTATTCCAGTTAAACACTTTCCAGCATTCACTCCTGTGTGTGTGTGTGTGTGTGTGTGTGTGCTCCCACACACATACACTCACACATTTACAGCATTATGGATAAATGCCATCTAAAATTGCTAACAATAAAAAATACCAAATCGGTGTGTGTGTGTGTGTTCTCGAAGCAGAACTAGCACACCTTGATAATTGTCACGTAGGAGTTTGTGGTTCATTTAAATGTCCTGGAAAAAGTGCAAACCAGCAGTGAGTGTGCGTAAAAGTGTGTGTGTGTGTGTGCGTGAGACCGGATCACTAAACGTAAAAATACAAGCAGCTGCAATCCATGCCTGTTGCTACTGAACACAAACACACAGAAGAACACATTTATTTATTTTTATATTAATAAAAGTCAAATTTGCTCTAAATATCAGCTCACACACTTTCAGCATTAACATGTGTGTGTGTGTGTGTGTGTGTGTGTTCACAGTAAACTCTGGCCTTCATTAATAATAGTTAATAATCCAATAAGGTGCAGGTTAATGCTTTACTGAAATGTTAGATATTAACCCAATTTAATAACAAAACTAAAGAGCTCATTCCAGACGCATGACTTCATCTCCATCACTTGTACTTCACTTTTAATATTTCAACATTTTAAAGGTTTAAAAATGTGTGTAGGAACTATGTTGGATCTGGATGTATGTGATTTTTCTGCTGCTTTATGTTTATGAATATCATAAAACATAAGCAATTTTTATTTAATAGTGAGAGAGATTGATTTTTATTTTTTAATCTTTATTTTCTGGCTTTTGGGGGAAGAACACAGGAATAGGTGTAGAGACGTGTCAGATTTATTATCATAATAAAAGTACACAGGTCAAGACCTCTTTTCACTCGCTCCAAGCAAACAAAAATTTGTTTACAAAAAAGTATGTGATTTTGAAGAAATAAATACAATGAATCGTGAAAAATGCAGAAAAATCATTCTAGAAAATAAACATTTAAATAAAAAATATTAATGTCTATAGCACCACCCCAAGCTTACACACACACATACACACATGTGCATACAAAAAACGTACAGTATATATACACCTACAAATACCTGCATATATACGTCTACAAACGCATGCATATATACGCCTACAAACGCATGCATATACACGCCTACAAATGCATGCATATATATGCCTACAAACGCATGCATATATACGCCTACAAACGCATGCATATACACGCATACAAATGCATGCATATATACGCCTACAAACGCATGCATATACACGCCTACAAATGCATGCATATATATGCCTACAAACGCATGTATATATACACCTACAAACGCATGCATATACACGCCTACAAATGCATGCATATATACGCCTACAAACACATGCATATATACGCCTACAAACACATGCATATATACACATAAAACCATGTGTGCATATATATGCATCTACAAAAGCTTGAGGATCTAATTGTCTGGCTCTGAAAATTCAATAGTTTTTTTTTTTTCCACTTTTAGCTGGGAAATCCCCCTTCCCTCTGTGTGTGTGTGTGTGTGTGTACAGTATGCTTTTCGTCTGTCATGCTCTTCCCTAATGTAAAATCTGTTATAATCATCACAGTGGATATATGATATCACTTAATAGAGAGTGAGAGAGATGAGTGTGTGTGTGTGTGTGTTCCACTCCTTAAACTCTAACTTTCTGTAAGTGCATGTGTGTGTGTGTGTATGTGTATGAGCAGATTTACTTGTGTCTAACCATAGTGTGTGTGTGTGTGTGTTTGTCTGTGTGTGTGTGTCCAGTGCACGGAGGGGAACCAGCTCTTAATGAGGAGTGTGTGCCAGTGGAAGTGAAAGCAAGATGGAACTCTAGTATACGTCTACTCCAATCTAGCGCTATGACTTAGTGCAACTCTGGTGACCTAAGTGTGTGTGTTGGTGAGTGTGTGTGTGTGTGTGTGCGTGGTTGGGTGGGTTCTGGACAGCCGCTGTTGTTTAATGCCATTTTTTCTAGGAAAGAGGGAATGGAAAAAGGAACCATGGAAAAAATCACAGTGTGACCACAGTGGATTAGAGAGAGAGAGATGGAGAGAGAGAAAGGGAGGGAACACATGGAGGAAGTTAACTAAGACTCTCTCCTGCTGTCTCTTTCTCTTTCTGTCTCTCTCTTTCCTCCTTCTCTCTATCTTTCACGGCCATCGCTCTTAAAGACGGAACATCACACGTTTCTTCCCTCCAGGAGTCTCTACATCCTACACACACATGGGCTGTGTTGGTCTTGGTGTGTGCGTGTGTGTGTGTAGGTGTATAAGTGTGTGTGTGTGTGTGTATAAGTGTGTGTGCGTGTGTCTTTATAAGGTCACAGGAGGGCCCGTAAAGCAGCAGAAAGTCTTTGAGAGTGGTTTAGGCTGCACTAGTTAAAGCGGCTGTGAAGTTTAAAGCAGTGAAGTTTTAGTGTTAAACCAGAACCTCACTGCAGCTGGAGCTGTGTACACACACACACACACACACACACTAACCATTATTCATTTTAATCCATAATATAATCCTAATCCAAACTACAGTATAATCGTTAATCCTATTAATAGTTTAATCCCAATCCTGAATCCATAATCTAATTCCAATTCAAACCATAATGTAATTTTAACACTAAAGCTAACCATAATCTAATCTTATACTTACCAATAAATTAATCCTAATCCCAATTATTAATCTTAATCCATAATCTAATCCTAATCTTAAGTATAATCTAATCTTAACCCTACCAATAAATTATTCCAAATCCCAATTATTAATCTTAATCCATAATCTTAGCTATAATCTAATCTTAACCCTACCAATAAATTAATCCTAATCTCAATTATTAATTTTAATCCATAATATAATCCTAATCTTAACCATAATCTAAACCTGACCTTAAAACGAACCATAATCTAATCTCAACTAATCCTAACTACAATCTAATCATTAACCATATCAACAATTTAATCCCAATCCTGAATATTATTAAATTTACCCCTAATCTAAATCTAATCCCAACCATAACCTAATCCTAACCGTAGCAATACTTAAATCTTTATCCTGAACTTAACCATTATTAATCTTAATCCATAGTGTAATCCACCACCACACCCTAGAATTCCACGTCAGGTTCTGATTGGCTGACGGCTGCACCCTGCTCTCTGCTGATACACACGGTACTTGAGGTGTGTTTCGTGTGTAGGTTTATGCTCACATCGCCCAAAGTAACACACACACACACACACACACACACTAACCCTGCTCTTTACAAGACCTCCTCATGACAACAGCAACATGTGGGAAAGATATTTAGAGAGATGGGTGACCATGATTGACATTAAAGGAAGAGGCATCGCTGACATTTCAACCTGTATGAAAGTGTGTGTGTGTGTGTGTATATGAAAGTGTGTGTGTGTGTGTTCAGGGGTTATTCGTCCTTTGTTGGGGCAGTTTGGCTTCTGTCAACAGCTTCAACTTAATAGAAACTGACAAAACCAAATATAACTCACTGTGTGTGTGTGTGTGTGTGTGTGTGAGACTGACAAGCTTGAGGCTGTTATTGATCTAATGCAGCTGAGTGAGTGAGCTAATAGAGGCCAGCTCTGATTTAAATCTGCTGCTCATGTTGGCTTAAAGGGGTTTGGGGGCTTTAACATGCTAATGAGGCTAATAGTGAATAGAAGTGTATGGGGAACAGTTAGCTTCTGTCTCTTTAGTGTGAATTGAATTAGAGTGTGTTATGTTAATCAGCATACTATAACAAGCATAACACACGTTATACCTGTGTGTGTGTGTGTGTGTGTTCTAACAGCTTGATGTGTCAAATGTGGCTACCAGAGGTCAGGTTTAGGGTCATGGGCCAGTTTGGGGTCAAACAGCACATGCTGATACTTTGTGGTGGTGAGCAGACAACACAACACACACCACAGAGTAATAGTGTGTTAATGTGTGTGTTGGTGTGTGTGTAATGTTTTGGATGATTGTGAATTTTGTTATTTTCTTGCCATAGTAACTGATGTTTCTGTCCTGCTTACCATCACTGAAGAGAAAAAATGGAGAGAGAGAGTGAGAGAGATGGAATGGGGGAGAAAGACCGAAAGAAAGAGAGAGGGGTGATGGAGGAAGAGAGAGAAGGGAGAGAAGGAGGGAGTTGGAGGAGAAAGAGAAAGAAGAACAGAGAGAAAGAGAGGATGAGGGAATGATAAAGCCAGAGAAAGAGAGAGAGAAGGATGGAGGAAGTGGGAAAAGGGAAAGATAGAACGAGGGATGATGGAGGGAGGGAGGAAGGGTAGAGGAGGAAAGAGAAGGACAGAAAGAGGAAAGAGTGAAAGGGAGGGAAAGAGAGAGGTCGCTCCAGAGACCTCCCTCTCCCCCTCTCTTTCTCCTGCTCGCCTCCTCCCTCCATCATCTTTCTGTCTTTCCCCTTCTCTTTGCCTTTCCTCTGCTCTCAATCTCTTTTCTCCCCATTCTTTTTACATCACCTTTTCCCCTTTGTCTTCCTTTTCCTCTCTTCCCTTGTCTTCCTCCTTCTTTCTTTCACACACACCTGTGAACACACACACCATTCTGCGCTCTGTTGTCAGCTACTGGTATATGTGTGTGTGTGTGTGTGTGTGTGTGTGTTTTCTGCTCCTGTGAGCATGTGTTATGGTATTTAGGTCACATTTCTAGCAGCCTGCTTCCCTGTTAGACAGACAGATGAGCTCGGCCTCTCTCTCTCCACACACACACACACGCACGCGCACACACACACACACACACACACACACACACACAGACTGATGGAAGGTTTCTCAGACGTTATGAGTGGTTTGTGTTCTGCCGTGTCTGATGTCTATTTTTAATACGTGTTTAATACAACCTTTAATTCATATAGGGCCAGTTTTCCAGACTAAGATTAAACCTAGTCCTAGACTAACTTTGACTATCAGTGTTAAATCTCCATTGGTACTGCAACTTAGTCAAAGACAAGGTCTAATCCATGTTCAAAAATTATACTTTATATTTGTCCTTTTACTCAATATAACAAACAGCAGTTTTAATCATCAAATAAAACTTGAAGTAAAGATTACCTCACTGTGTGTTCTTAAGCAAAAACACATTTCTAATTCAGTCTGCTGTCAACACTGGAAAATGATTTCTTTGACTTGCTTCATCTTTAAACACTAATTTAGGATTTCCACAAACTTTTATGAGTTTTTAACTTGTGTTTTTAAGTTGATCCACCAAAATGAAAATGTGAAGATGTCAGATTAACTTCAAACTGTAAAACCACTCCATCTGAAGGCACCAAAAAAACTTCAACTGCTGCCTTAAAGTTTCAAGTAAAATCATCTTGTATATACGAATTATTTCCGTTATTTTAACCCTAGTTTTAGCTATGTGTAAGAGATCCCCATTTGGAATTTCACTTACAACTTTACATTTTACATGAATGTTGGTGCAATTGTACTGCACAGTCATACGTCATGTTGGTGGTGGTGGTGTTGTTTACTGTGTGATTGTCGTGTTTGTGTACAGTGTAAACATCTCCACTCTTAACCAGACTTCACTCTCACTTCAGCTTATACATCACTTATTAACTACATATACACAAGAAATTATTCATTTATCACAGGACATGACAAGGAAGAAGAGAAGGCCTGGGTTGAAAATCTGCTGATGGACGTCTGAGAGAATATGAAAGATCAGAGCGAGAGAGAGAGACACTGCCAGCATTTTATTTTATGCTGTCTCTAAATCTTCAGTGTGTGTGTGAATGATAGCAGCCTCGAGGCATTATGAAATATTTGTAGCGGAGCACAGTATCACTCGCTGAGACAGCACTAAACACAGTTGTGTGTTTTGAATAAAAGTGTGTGTCTTTGTGTGTGGCGTCCTGACAGACTGACTGAGTGAATCCAGATTAAATCTGTCGACTACGTGTTACTGTCTGTCACTCCCAAAGAGACTCATTTTCCAACATAATTTGGCCAAGAAAACAGCGCATCTTTTAAAAGCCGTTTCAGTAAGAAATGTGTTCTTCAAACAGTTTTCACCAACATTCAAACATTCACCACCATTTTTTTGCGTGAAATTTGTTTGTAGGTAAAAACTGAAGCTACCAACGCTAAATAGCAGTTACACATCCTTCCTGTAGAGTTTTGAGATTTAGCTTGAGTTAACTTTTTCATGCAACATTTGCCTGTTTTTATATTTTTTAAGTCTGTATGGTAACATTATAAATTTTCTAGGGTTAGTTTTCATGAAAGGGCATAAATCAAGCTTCAAAATGATACCTATATGGAATGAATGGGACGACATATGACTGAGATATCAACATTCAAAGGAGTCGGGTTTCTCCTGTCACGCCAAGTGAGAAACGGAGAAATCTGCCGTCGAAGTTGACTATCGCCGTAGCACTCACAGACACTTGGTGCGGTCGCGGCTACGTTTGCATTTACGCTAGCCTACGCTGCATTCACAGCCACACGGATAGCCTACCTGCGTTAGGTTAACTGAACTCGGGAGACAGAGATGGATTCCGGAGAAATATCTTCACGCTAGTCAACCAGTGGATTTACCGTAAATATTGAAGTAGAGCGGTCAAAACACAAACTTTTAACATTCTGCTGGAATTGAATTCCTCACCTCAGGAAAGTCACGTTTTTACGTTGGAAAGGGTAAGTTTTTCAGCTAAATTTATTCACAACAGTACAGTACAGACCTTCCACTGTTTCAAAACACTAAAAACAAAAAATCCAAAATTTTACCCCACGTGACAAGCGACTGGTTTCGCTGTGCAGAGTCACAAATGTGTTTTTATCTCATTTACCAACACAAATTTCTTTAAAAAAAAAGGCTTTTAAGAACAATTTTAGTAATAACAAAATTTCACCATCTTAAATCTTTCCCCAAATTAGTTTTTAAGAAGGTTCTCAGAAAAGTCTACATTGAATTTACGATGTTGAATTATTCACAAGTTGAAGCTTGTAATGTAGAATCTTTGTGTCCTTTTAAACTGACAGCGTGAGTGTTAGTTGTGTATATGTTGTGTGTATATGTTACTGTTTGTGGTGGTGTTTGAGTTTGTTCGTGTGTGTGTGTGGAGGTGTGAGGTTGTGTGTGTATATTGCTGTGTGTGTGACTTAGCTCATTAATTGTACTTTTGCCCTAGATAATATTTTGATAATCCTGTGAGTTTAATCATTCCAAGCAATAATCTGCCACACAGCCTGCAGCCTGAGTGTGTGTGTGTGTGTGTGTTTTAAAAGCAGCTGCTTCAGCAGTCCCGGCTCTAGAGTGTGTTGAGTGTAATGCTGGTAGCTCGTTAAGCATTTACGCTTAATGAGTGTAATTAGTTTCAGCAGGTTCCAGACTGTTCGGCTGCCTGGACTCACAGAAAAGAACTTTCCGGGCCAGATCTGTGTGTGTGGTGTGTGTGTGAATAACAGAGGGAGATGGTGGTCAGGAGTTTGAATTTTTGAATTCCAACACTCAAAATCTCACAAAATTATTACTGCAAAAATAACAAAGGCTCTCAACAATGTGTGTGTGAAGCTGGATTGAGTTGATTCTCTGCTACATTTTGCCAATAGTAAGAGCTGTAAAAGTGGGCAAAACACTTCTATACGTACAAAAATGTTTATTATTTATCAACACAAATTTCTAAGGAAATCTGCATAAGTGGCTTTTAAGAACAATTTTAGTGAGAAGAAATATGTTCTTAAAACATACGCAAGTTTTCGTCAACCATTTTCTCAGGAAAAACTGAAGCTACCTACGCTAAATAGCAGTGTTACACACCCTTTCTTTAGAGTTTTGAGATTTAGCTTGAGTTTACTTTTTGTGTGTGAAGCTGGAGTTGACTGCTGCATTTTGCAAGCATTGCGACCTCTAAAAGTGGGCAAAAACAGGCAGGTTTAATTATGAATTCAACCAGATTTTCATTTGAATAATAAAGTAACCACAGAGATGCGTTTCTCGCCACATTTGTCAGAGAATATATGAGTAATCTTGCAAATTTGCAACTTTAGGTTTTGGAAATTTGAACTTTTTATTTCCTCGCAAATGTTTTGTTTTTTTCACAAATGTTGTCCAATCAGAGAATTTCATAAAATGTATGTGTTTAAAATTCTACCTAGGTTAAAAATTCACACTTTTTTGTAGTTAACTACGTTTTCTTTTTAGCTTGTAGTGAAGTAACTACGATATTAAAATAGCAGTTTGTAGTTTAACTATTTTTAATCACCAGAAGCTTGGAGTTTAAAAAGTTACAGTTCAAAAATAGCTTCGTCAACAATGATTACTGCATTTACAAACAAATTGCACTTTTTTGTCCCCAAAAGTGAGTCTGTGCCCATTCTGCCGGTGTAGAATCTGACAAATAAATAAATCCCCCAAATAAATCAGAATCGAGTACACACATAAACACACACACACACAGCAGTGTTCAGCAACCTCATTTATTGCCCAGTTCTGTAAAAATAAGTTTGTGTTTTTGTTTTCAAATTTTATTTGCAACAGGAAAGAGTGAAAAACCTCTCCACACAGGAAATGCCTTGATGTGTGTGTGTGTGTGTGTGTTAATGAACAGTGCTGCGTGTTAATAAGCCATTAATTAAGTGTTATGTTCGTTAAACTAAATGATACATGTTAATGTTAGTGGGGTTGACAATGAAATATGTTCACATTTCTGGTGTTTACACACCCACACACACACACAGTGTTATTGTAGAATGGCATGAAGTGTGTGTGTGTGACTGTATGTTGGTGATTATGAGCCGAACCGGACGGGATTTATTGTGAATTCAACCAAATTTTCATATTTAATAAAATACAAAATCACAACATATGAAAGCGAGTCACATTTCAAACAGCTGGCAGACCTGCGGGGGTGTGTGTGTAAGTGTGTGTGTTAAATAAATGTTTGGGTTGAAATCCTTCACTAAATTTGCTTTCAGCGGCTGGTATGCGAGAGAGAGAGAGATGACGGAGAGGAGGAGCGATGGCGTGAAGGAGTGCTGCGCTAATCGGCTGGTGAACGTCTTCCAAAAAAACATAAAAAACAGAAG
Organism: Distichodus sexfasciatus; assembly: GCA_032718565.1. NCBI lineage: Eukaryota > Metazoa > Chordata > Actinopteri > Characiformes > Distichodontidae > Distichodus > Distichodus sexfasciatus. Next base: position 128,227 of record JAVGVS010000624.1, on the reverse strand, counting down.
GAAACTAAAATTTAAAAAAACAACGACAAAAGGAGGATTAAAGGCGGAGCCGGAGTCCTGTGATGTCATCGCATCGCCTCTCTGTGATTGGCTAGAAGCTCTTCCTCAGGGGGAAGTCCGTGCCTGAGTCCGAAAGAGGGGCGGAGCTTATGTCCCGTTTTCCTCCTCCTCTTTAATTTATTGAAGTGTGCGTGTGTGTGTGTTAGCTGAAGTCCTCACACACAATACACAACGTCCAGAGTTTCATCTCGCGAGGAGGAGAAGAATGTTGTCCATGAGTTCATGATTCATCTCTTCATCCCCCTCTTTGTTTTTGTCATCTTTCATCTGTCCATCATTCAGTATTAGAGTAACTTCAGGGCGCGGCGGTGCATCAACATCACTTTTAGTTTTTAACTTAACGTCCAGAACTAATACAGATATTTACTGCGAAGTCACTAACTGGCGCTAGTTTTTGCTAGCCGATGCTAATTTCTGCTACAGCCGCATAATACGACCAAACAAATAAAATGTATAATTATATGCCTGTAACAATATTAATTTTTATAGCTACTTAATTCAACTTAAAACTTCATTGTAACTTAAATGAATCCATATTCAATGAATTTGCAGAAATGACTTTACAGAAAATGATTCTTAAATGAATTTGCTGAAAATGTATGATACCTAACCCTAACTCTTATACATTTTCTGTAAGTTCAATTAATTTACAAAAATGGATTTGTAGGAAATGAACTTTTTTGTGAGATATGTCTGTAAATTCAGTGAATCTGCAGAAATGAATTTGCAGAAAATGTCCATATCTAACCTTAACCCTAATACATTTACTGTAACTTCAATGAATTTGTAGAAAATGAATCTGGAATAAATATTAAAAGTAAACAAATGAAATGTAAATTAACTGAATTTGGGGGAAATGTTCCATACTGTTGTATATACATATACATATACATATATATATATATATATATATATATATATATATATATATATATATATATATATATATATATATATATATATATACACACAATGTATATATATACAGTATATATATATATATATATATATATATATATATATATATATATATGAATTTAATATATATTATCACATACTGCGTTTATTGTGTTAATTTGTTACTAGAAAACTAGCACTAGCGAAAATCCAGCAACAATGGTTCTAGACGCTTTGTTTTTAATTGTGATGTTAAACCCCGACTCGCTCCCCAAGTAAGACTTTCGTCTAAACTATAGAAGAGGAGAGAGGAGAGACGTTGGCTTTTCTATATGAGTTATTGCAGAAACACAGCTCTCCCTTTTCTCGCCTTTCTTTAATCTTTGACAAGATATTTAAGCTTAGTATAGATATTCAAAAATTGGAGCTAAAAGGGAGGAGTAATAGTCCGAGAATAAAAGTCTTAAATTCAGAGAAATTCCAATCTGTATAATTGTGAGAAAAAATGTGTATATTGTTTGATGATGTAAGTCAGGCAGCTGGAGGTTTTGACCTTATTTATGACTCTAAAGAATATTCAAGCACTTCTACAAATTTGCAATTCCTCATAAAAATGAATGTGACACTGTAAGAGAATTTTTAAGTACTGAATCCTCCAAAATCTCATAAATTTCCATATTTTAAAATGTTTTTATCATTAAATTAACTTTAACGCCTGAACTTTCGGATTTTTTTTATGTTTCAGAATTGTCTCGCCTCAGCTCCAAATCTGATTTATCTGGAATCTACGCCTAACGCCGCGGTTCCGTCATTCACAGACCTTGTAGATGTTGGCGGGGCTTTGGGGCGGCATCTCCACCATGTGGGACGGGCACCAGAGTCGCCGCTTTCACCTTTCTCGTAGTGCGGGGGGCAGAAGGTTGTGGTGGAGCGCAGTGGGATGATGATGTCGCTGGGCTCGCACCCGCCTGGCCTGAGCACTGGGCGTGGCTAGGGCGCTGAGCCACAGGCCTGCCCCCCGCCTCATCTCCTCCCTCACAAGCGGCTGGGTGAAAAGTTTGCGGCTGCGCTATAGGCTTCAGCAGCAGCACCACTGTAGCACGATGATGATGAGGAGGAAGAGCACGCAGCCGGCGCCGATGGTGGCGAACAGAGCCGGCTTGGAGCCGAAGATGCCCTCTGCCACGCCCGAGCTGCCCGCCCCGGCACTGGTTATTGGTGTCTGGTGGAGAGAGGATGAGAAACGGAGATGAGTGAAGGGTCTGTGTTTGCATCTTGGGGCTGAAGTAATTAATTACATTCACCAAGTATTACTGTAATTAATCAGGGTTTACAGGCATTTGACCTTTTATTCTTTCTTTTTTTGCTCTATATCTGTCTTTCTTTGAGCTTTTTCTCTCTTTGCTATCAATTCTCTTCCTTTTCCTTCTTACTTTTTATCTTTCTCTCTATTTTTCTTCACCTTTCTTTGCCCTCTCTCTTTCTTTTCGTCTTCCTTGCATCGCTTCTTTCTTGAACTTTTTTTCTCTCATTGCCCTCTTTCTTTTTTCCTTGCACGCCCCCGTTTTTTCTTATGCCTAATTTTCTTTTCTTTCTCTCTATTTTTCTTTTTTTTTCCTTTCTGTCTCTCTTGAGCTCCTCTTTTTCTCCCTTTTTTCTTGCCACACCAATCACTCTCCTTTGATGAAGCTTGACCTGTCAGGTTAATAGTTGGGAGGACGTGATGAAGCACGCCATATTAACTCTCTGGGAACACAGACTCTCACACACACACACTCTTATTGTAATGGGCTATAATGGAGCATGAAGGGCAAGAAGGTTGAACCTGATTGGACAGAGCCACTGATGTCATGAGAAAAATACTTTCACTCAAACTCTAGTGTTTATGTAGGTGTGTGTGTGTGTGTTCGTTACTGACATCTACAGAATGGGGACCGGCTCACTGTGGGATTCTGTGTGTGTCACTATTGTGGTTGGGTTTTCTCTGTCACACACTCTCAAACACACCTTTATTTCCAGGTGGAATGGCTCCATCCTTCTCTCTGTCTCTGTCTCTCTTTCTGGCTGGGCTGGTGGTGGGGTTTTTATCCAAGGTCCTGATCCCCATCTGGAGCCCACGGGTCCTGAGTCTGAGCTGCTAAATTGCACGCCGGATTTAAAAGAAAAAATACAAAAATTAGAACACAGTGCACCACAACCAAATGTGACCTCTGCATTTAACCCGTCTGTGAAGGAGCAGGGCAGTAGCTAGCGTACTTGCCTTATGAGTACTTCAGTGGTACTCTTTTACACTTGAGCCTTAACCTTCCAATCATGGAGCAAACTCCCCAACCGCTATACACTACCCACAGCTACGCCAGTTAATCATCATCAACATTATTTAAAGATAAGTCATCAAACTGCACTAAAAGCATCACAGCAGCATCAATGGGCCTTATTAACTAAGAAGGAATTAGTTTCTAAACTCTCGCCACGAAGTTTTGACGGTAACACTGCCACCTTTATTCATATTAAATCAAAGCAAACAAAAACATTGTTTAAACATTTTTATTCCTGGTCTCAACCACACATTTACACGAGAAACACTGTTCTTAAGAATAAAATTTTCTTTTACAAACCTTTTTACAAAGATTCTGATGTTCACCAATGTTTCTATGAAGGTCTTTTCAAGATAAAACCTAATAACTTGCTGCCTTTAAAGTAAAAAAAACCAAACTGTATAAACGAATTATTTGAACTCATAATTTTAAGCCTAGTTTTAGCTTTGATTTGCTCAATGTGAGATTTGGTGTTTCACTAACAACCTGACATTCTACATAAAATTCAAGCCACTCAGATTTATATTAGTAAAATGTCACGATTTGGAATTTTTGCATGTTTCTGTGTAGCATATTAGCACCTTCAGCCATGATAAATTTGTAAATGAAAGACGCGAGATTACACACATCAAATCACAATTATATTATTACTTTTAAAAGTAATAAGTGACCTTCCTGAGTAACTAGCCCCTACGTGGCTCATCTGTGTGATAAAGACATCACACTCATGCTCCGGCCCCAATCCTTTAAACCCAGTTTTCCAGTGGTTTTTAAGCTGCTCTGTCGCGAAAATGCATTACACCATACTTTATTCGGCTAATTTTTGTGTGTGTGTGTGTGTGCAGGAAGGAGACGAGCTAAGCTTGTGTGCCATATTTAATAATCTCTGTTACGGAGCCCTCGGGGCTGTAGAGACGCCGTGAGGCAAAATGGCGAATCATTAGCCAATAAGACGCCTGAGGGGTTGGACGGACGGGCTGGGACGGCCCACTAATCCCGACAGGTTACACACTACCTAAAACACACATCACGATAATAAACACCACATAGATCTCGTGTAAAGCAGCCGGAGGACATGCGGAAAGAGCGCAGTGTGTGTGTGTGTGAGAAGCGTTTTATGATGACAATTCCGCTTGTTCTTGACACGGCTCATCTCCTCTACACGTTGTGTAACTGGCAGATGAGTGTGTGTGTGTAAGCTTGTGGTGGTAAAAAATACGAATCGTCATTGTTGATATAAATCAGAAAAGCACTGAAGCAACATTACTTAATTAAAACAACGCTTTTACATATCTACCATAACATAAACTCGTCCTCATATATCACTTAAATGCAGGATTAACTTGCAATGTTTACCATTTCAACCCGACTTCAAATTTATTCTATTATTATATTACCACACATTAACCATGTAGTTGTTGGTGCAGCTTGTGCTTTTTAGTTAACTAAGGCATATTAATATTAACAACACATACCACCCTTAAACACTCAAATGTCTATTTATGACCAAATGCAATTAGAAGTTACAAAGAATCTTCTTAAACATCCTGTTACCATGTCACCAGATCGCAGGCTGACCTACTGCCTACTTGTAAAGGCTGTCATAGTTAATTTACAGTTTTTCACGTTAACAACTTACATATGATTAGAAGAAGTTTAGGTTTTTCAAGCCAATTACCACCCTATGATTAGATATCGCTTTTTCATGCATATTATTATTAGAAATAGTTTATACACATCAAGATGATTGAAAGAGGTTTTTAACTTTTCAATGCTAACAAACAACTTATAAATGGTTACTGACTGCTGATTGCTTAAGTAGAAATAAAATTTACTTTTGCGGATTAGAAACAGCTTTTACCAGCTACATATGATTAGAACTAGTTAACAACATGCTAATGAAGCAGGCTGTAGTTTTTGCTACCAAAACTATGTTTTAAAAAGATTACCCAGCTACATATAATTATAAAATAGTTTATGGGCTAATACTTTATATTAGAAACAACAGTTTACCAGCTACATAGATTGTAGGGCGAGCTTGCTGTTGTCGCTAGGTTAGGTTAACAACATAATGTAAGTAGGTTGTAGTTTTTAAGTCACCAAAAACTATGTTTAAAAGATTTACCCAGCTACTCAGATTAGACAGTTTTCCATTAAGCAGTTATTATTAGGAAACAGTTTATACACACTTATAATTAGAAACAGCTGTAATTCACGCCAATAAACTTATACATGTAAACTACTGACTACATTGACAAGTTTAAGTGTAGTTTAAATTAAAGCTACTTATGATTAGGAAAATTGAAGTTTTTACTTCAGCTACATATATGATTAGGAAGTAGCTTGCTGTTGTCTGCTTACCAAATAATATGCTAATGTAAGTAGGCTGTAGTTTTGTCACAAAACGTTTAAAATTTTAACATTTTAAATGTTTAAAAAATTTTACCAGCTACTTATAATTAGAAATAGTTTTACCAGCTACTTTGCGATTAGAAATAGCTTGTAGTTATATAGTCACTAAATCACTTATGAAAGTGAGTGATTATTTGTCACTGTGAACAGACCACAGCACAGCACACAGTGCACCACAACCAAAAGTGAGCTTCCATTTGACCCATCCGTGAAGGAGCAGGTAGCTAACAAGGGCAGCACCGGGGAGTAGCGCTTTGGGGGACGGTATTTCGCTCGCGAGTACCTCAGTGGTAACTCTTCTGATCACAGGTCAAAGATCTTTACTGCTACGCCAATTAAATCCGTCTTTAACGCAGCTTGTTGCTATAAAAGTTGCTTGCGCGGCTTCTTCCTCAACACTTTATCTAAGGCCTCGCTCATTAACGACATCTGAACCAGGTGTTTTTCTGGCGCTTAGGCGCCAGGTGAGTTTCGACTGAACGCTGACCGCTTGCTCATTGAGCAAATCAAATCATCCATACGTCTGTGCACTATGCTCGCCGCTGTGCGTTCGGGTGGTGGCCAACAACGCCGCCACGCTTGGTGTCAAAACCGACAAACGGAGGAAAAACCACGCTATTGCTAACGCTTAGTGAAACGCTAACGTAGTAGCTAAAATGCAGCAAAAACGCTGTATGTATGCTCAGAGGGCGTTTATTTCGAACGCCCGTGGTGGGATGAGGCCTAAGTGTTACACAACATTACAAATGCTGCAAGCTCTGTGCTGCTCAAGGAATGGGCGGCGACACTCTTGATTGGTTTATTATGCTTGAAAGTGTTCAGGTCATAAATCCGGAGCGCCCACTCCAGAGGTCAGGAGGCCCACACACAGCGAGCCTAACAAACCGCTAAGAACTCAGCCTCATTACACAGCTGGGAGCCTCAGCAAGTATTACACACTAATTAGGAAATGAAGCACGATAAAGAGCGCAGCTCTTCATCACAACACACACACAACCAGAATTACTTGGACAAATCCCAGTGACATTCACGGAGGCGGATACAACGCATTGGCCACATACACAGCCACGAGATGGTTGTGCTTGGACCCAGGGACTTATTGACTTACTCCACACACTCATTTGTTCTCAAACAAGTCCAGGTCAAACACACACGCACACACACACATCAGAATTAGAAAGAGTGTGTTTCTTGGACCCAGACTATTTTGGGGACCAAATTTCAGACTCCAACTTCTTGCACGGAAAAAGCTTAGTTAGAGAGTGTGTGAGTGTGTGTATTTCAACACTCACACACACACATGTTGGATGCCACATTTTAGACTAAATACCCGAGATTAGGGAGCGGTAATATGGTTAGTGTGTTTGAATTAGACCTATTCTGAGCACAACGATGCAGTGTGTGTGTTTTGATGTAGACTTATTTTGGGGGACTTAACCGACAAACACACACACACACACCCACACCCCAACACACACACAGCACGCCCAACACACACACACACACACACACCCCAACACACACGCCAACACACACACACACACACCCACACCCCAACACACATACGCCAACACACACACACACTCACACCCACACCCGAAAACACATATGCGCCAACACACACACACCTGCAGTACAGTGTGAAAAGTGATTTATTAATCCATCACAATGCGTGGTTATATAGTTATTATAACCGTAGTTCTGCTTTTAGTAACAAATAAAACAGCTTTTATTCCCACAATCCTAACGCCAAGGGACGCCTGAACTTACCTGCACACCGGGCAGCTCCATAAACTAAGGGCTTCAGCAGCACGGAGACTCCTAACATACCAGTGTGTGTGTGTGTGTGTGTGTGTGTGAATGTACTGTTTCTAAAGGTTCTTGTGTGTAATTATTATGTTCACCCTTAGGATCAAGAGGCCAAAGTCCTCCTGTGAGTGTGTGTGTGTGTGTGTGTTTGCACCATCTCTCCAGCATTATTCCAGACTTTGTAGGTTTAAGCTAAACACACACACACACACATTGCTTAATGTATAACATTAACTTCTAGTTTCTTGCAACACACACACACACTATACACTGCAGGTATGGAGTGTAAAGTTTGTCCTCAAGATGTGTTGGGGCATGTGTTGGGGTGTGTGTTGTGTGTGTGTGTGTGTGTGTGTGCGAGACTCACCCTGTCCCACTTTCATGATGATCTTCATGGATCTGGTGCGACACACTCCTCCCTCCCTGTTCTCCAAACCCTCCAGCGTCCCGCTAGAGGTGGCTGCTACAGAGAGAGAGAGAGAGAGAGAGAGAGATGGAGGATGAGAGAAAGACGGGTAAGAGAGAACGTGAACAGGAAAAGGAGAGAGAGAAGAAGAAGAAGAAGAAAAGGAAGGAGGAAGGGGAATAGGGAGAGAGAGGGAAATATAAAAGAGAGATAACAGAGGCAGAGGAAAAGAGAAAGCAAGACAAAAATGGAGAGAGAGAGAGAGAGAAGTGGGAGGAACAGAGGGAAAGAAGGAGAGAGAGCATGGGAAGAGTGGATAGGGAGAAATGGAGAGAATAAGAGAGCGAGAGCAGAAAGAGAGAAAGAGTGATTAGGTTAGTAGCTGCTGCAGTCGTGGGCTGATTTGGCCTAGTTACTGATTGAAACTCCCAAGGTAAAACCCAAACACACTGATTTAACATTAGAATGCTACACACACACACATTCTTAAAAGTAGAGATCTGGCCATAAATCAGATTCTCCTCCATCTACCACCTCACTTAATGCAGGCAGCAAGACTCACATTTTTTAACTCTGCCAGTGTGTGTGTATATTTGTGTGTGTGTGTGTGTGTTAATGTAAGATGTGTGCCTGCTGCTCTCCTCTTACAGCCAGATGATAGTAATCTGAACCCATGGGAATGTGAAGTCTTCTAACACACACACACACTCACACACTGATGAGATGCAGGGGAGAGAGAGAGTGTGTAGCTATTAGCACATTTCTGTCACTCACTACTTACTTTATGAAGATCAGAATAAAGGTACAGCAGGGACAGGAAGTGTGTATAGACTAGTGATGTACCCATATGGGAACTACAGGCCGATGTTGAGGAGTCCATATTTCATGCTGATAAATGAGGGAGGCAGAGTTTTGAAGGTGGAAGACCAGAGAGATTCTGCTAGGAACGCCTCTCTACCGCGTGCTCAGAATTTTGCCACAAAATAACACCATACATTTTAAGACAGAAGTCATGGGCCGTATAAAATCCCACCGGATCTGACATGCCTGACATGGGGTAAGCCACCTTCACACGATAGTAAATGCATAAAATATCAGCTGAAATATTGTAGCTTAACTTGGAGCAGCGGTCTGATGTTAACGTATTATCAAATCCATTATCCTCCAGTTCCAATATGATCCCCCATATGATCGTGCATCCTTAGTGTAGAGAAAAAATAAGATCTATTCATCTTAAGCAGCAGGTAGCCTCACCTTTAAGAACATATTTATCTTAATTAACCCCCAATTACCCTCAAGTCCTCCACACACACACACACACATTAAACACACACACACACATTGGTTTCCACCTTATTAAGTCTCCCAGACTCATGCCTACACACGAGTGGAGTATGTTGGAGACATGATGTGTGTGCGAGTGTGCCAGACAGATTGTGACTAATGAGATCTAAAACAAGCACTAAAGAACAGCTGTTCAACACACACACACACAATATTAGGACGTGAAAAACGCATATATTTATCGCTGGTGGTAAATGAGTCACGACTCACACACACTCTCTAAAATCCACAACACACTCTAGGTTATGAAGGTATGACTAAACAATTTTCTAATAGTCGCATCTATGCATATTATCAGGGAATAAATTTACTAATAATTTATTTAGGATTTTTGAGTGTAAAAGTGGTGAGTGTATGTAGGATCTGTGTGTATTGTTTGTGTATTGTACATTATCGTTAGTGAGAAGCGGTCCTCATGAGGAGAAATGCTTTTATAGAAAATACCCATGTTGTATAATTTGTGAGACAGTTTTGTATCATTAATAACAGCTGATGCAGGATCACTATTTGCGAGATGTGTTTTAATTCCTTTTATAATGTGGCTTCCTTTTTGCCAGATAACATCAGTGATTAGTGATAAAATGTGATGAAGCATCAGGATGGACGGGAGTCAACTCAGGCTGGGCAGGGTATGACAGATATCTGATATTCAGTAACTCATCAACACATCAACATCAGCGCCTATAATGAAGGACACTGGCACCCGGGCGTAACTCTGCTGGTGTTTTAATGCTAATAACACGTTAACACACAGCTGATCAAGTTTAACCTTCTCCCTGAGACCAAGACATTCAGGTCAAGGAGACACTAACAAGATCTGAGACCTTGCCAAATAGTGATCCTGCTTCTACGTAGCACAACTTTTATAACTTAATGTTGCCAAATAGTGATCCTGTCATGTAGCACAATCCTTTATAACTTAATGTTGCTAAAATAGTGATCCTGCTTCAATGCAGCAATAAACGTTATAACTTAATGTTGCCAAATAGCTGATCCTGCTCAATGTGGTAATAACCATAACTTAATGTTGCCAAATAGTGCCCTGCTTCAATGTAGCACAACCTTTATAACTTTCATCACAAGCAACAGTGATCCTGCTTCTATGTAGCACAACTTTATAATCCTATCGCGCCAAATAGCGATCCTGTTTCGATGTAGCATAACGGTTATGACTCTATCGTTGCCAAACAGTGATCCTGCTTCAATGTAGCACACAACTTAACTTAATGTTACAAATAGTGATCCGCTTCTATGGTAATAATGGTTATAACTCAATGTTGCCAAATAGCTTATCCTGTTTCAATGCAGCACAACGGTTATAACTTAATGTTGCTAAATAGCATCCTGCTTCACGCAGCACACAACGATTATAACTTAATGCTAAGCAAATAGCATCTTGTTTTAATGTGCAGCACAACGTTATAACTTAATGTTGGCAAATAGCGCATCCTGCTTCAATGCAGCACAACGGTTATAACTTAATGTTGCTAAATAGTTTATCCTGCTGCACGCAGCACAACGGTTATAACTTACTGCTGCCAACATGCATCCCTGTTTCAAATGCAGCACAACTGTTATAACTTAATGTTGCCAAATAGCGATCCTGTTTCAATGCAGCACAACGGTTATAACTTAATGTTGCCAAATAGCGATCCTGCTTCAACAATGCAGTAATAACCTAAGTTATAACTTAATGTTGCCAAATAGCCATCCTGCTTCAACGCAGCACAACGGCT
>JAVGVS010000624.1:24745-112245 GCA_032718565.1 Distichodus sexfasciatus | reverse complement strand
TGTGTAAATCTCACGGTCTTTCTGTCTGTCTCTCTTTGTCTCTATCTGTCTTCTTCTCTCGTTCTCTCTTTATCACTGCCTCTTTTCTTTGTGTCTCCTCTGGCCTCTCATTGTCTCATTTTAATTCTCTCTGTTACTCTTTTCAATTTTTTTATTTTTCTCTTTCTCTCCCTCTCTCTCATAGCCACTAGATTGAACTCCCAGTGATGTCCCAGGAGAGATCGCTACGTGGTAACAGGGAGAATTGCCACGTGCAACCGTGATCCAGCCGACCTGGATAACGCACTGTGTGTGTGTGTGATTATATTAATGACATGTAGTAGAACTTTACTGTGATATTTTACGACACTGCTGTAATGATAAAATCATCACACACACACACACAGCAGTAGCTAAACACCGACACACACACTCCTGCACCTGCATGTTTTCAGTCCCTACAGACACAGAGAGAGATGAAGTATTTTGTCATAACACACACACACTTTTGGTGTTAAAGTGCTAGAAGTTGTTTTCAAGTTGACTGTGTTGTTTCTTGTAGTGTTACTCTCCAAAACCACCAAATAAAACACACACACACTCATACACACACTCATACACACACTCATACACACACACACACTCATACACACACTCATACACACACACTCATACACACACTCATACACACACTCATACACACACACACACAGGAAACCCACTTCTAAATCTTTTAAAGCTGCAGTTTGGAAAACTGAGAAGAATAAACTCTCTCTCTCCCATTCTCTTTTTGTTCTTTTCTTTTTTTTCCATCTCTTCCTCTATTTTTCCCATTTTTCTGTTTTTTCTCTCTCCTTCCTCCCCTTCTCTCCACTTCTCTCTTCCCTCCATCTACCATTCTTCACTCTCCTGCTCTCCATCATTCCACCTCTCTCTCTTCTGAGCCCCGCCCTGGTCCTCCGCTTATCTCTCTCATTTTCTTTTTTCCGCTTCCTTCACTCTCTCCTCCATCCCTCTCTCTCTCTCCTTCTTTTTTCCTCTGCTTCGTCATGCGCTTCTGGCGCCCGTCGACAGCAGTAACGGGTACGTCGCGTTCAGAGCATAAAAGGAGTTGCTTCTCGGGCGCGCGCTTCAATATTGAGTCGTCGGCCCACCGCTCCGGTTCTGTCGGGCGCTGTTAGCCAAGTAGTAGTCCTGCTGGTGGTTCGCCTCTCTGACCGCGCGTGTTGCTGGAATGCCGGTTATTTAGGTAATCCTACTCTTCAGGAGAGCGCCGTTTAGATCAATTAATCTGCTATGGCAATCCTACCTCGCTCTCATCCGCGTTTGGGTTAACCACCACGCTACGCGGGCTAGCGGCTAACGCGCAGCAGTCTGTTAGATCCTAACCAGATCACTGACACGCTCTCTCTCTCCATCTCTGTTGTTCTCCTTTTAATCCTCTCTCCTCTCCTCTCCCCCTCACACTTCCATCTTTCTTTCTTCCTTCTCTTCTCACTCACTTCTTCTGCTTCTTTCCTGTGAGGTTTAGTGTTTGGCCAGTTCAGACAGGGAGTGAAGCTGCCATACCATCTTGGGAGGACAAAAAGAACACCCCTAAAACCACACACTCATACACACACACACACACACTTGAGGCAGGATAAGAGGATACAGGACTTCCATAAGCCTCAAACCAGCTGAGCAAAACTGCTTTCAAGCCTATTTTTCATTCTTCATCTGTGAGCAACAGCTCATCCCTCCCTCTCACACACGCACACACTCTCACACGCACACACTCTCACACACACACACTCTCACACACACACACACCTCACACACACACACACTCTCACACACACACACACACTCACACACACACACACTCCCCACACACACACACTCTCACACACACACACTCACACACACACACACACACACTCCACACACACACACACACACTCTCACACGCACACACTCTCACACACACACACTCTCACACACACACACTCTCACACACACACACTTCACACACACACACACTCTCACACGCACGCACACACACACTTCGCACGCACACACACACTTCACACGCACACACTCTCACACACACACTCTCACACACACACACTTCCACACGCGACACACTCTCACACACACACTTCACACGACACACTCCACACACACACACACACACACACACTCACACACACACACACTCACACACACACACACACACTCTCACACGCATACACACACTCTCACACACACACACTCTCACACACACACACTCTCACACACACACACACACACACACTCTCACACGCACACACACTCTCACACACACACACTCACACACACACACACACTCTCACACACACACACACACACACACTCTCACACGCACACACTCTGCACACACACACAGTCTTGTATTACTATCTTGTGAGGTCATTCCATAGACTCCTCATAATGACTAGATGTATATACCTTTACAGCTACACCTAATCCCAATCCTAACCTTAACCTCAGTAACCAAAAAAACACACACCTTTTAATTTTTAGTTTCTCAAATAAAACAAGCACATTTACTATAGTTATTCTCATGGGACTCTCAAATGTCCCCACAAAGCCCAAAAAAACAGATACAAAGTGATTTTAGGGACAAAAAGGTCCCTGCATAACGCGTATAAATACATGAACACACACACACACACTCTCTCTCTCTCTCTCTGCTGGTGTGTTATGAGGTGAGGCAGGAGAGCAGTTCACACAGCACAAAAAGACAACTTTCAACTGGGATTTCTTCTCCTTTATCACTCTTTCATCCTCTATCTGTCTCTTAACTGCCCCCACACACACACACACACACACTTCTGTGGAGAATGTGACAGAACTGTTTCCACTCTCATGCTTTTTACATCAACCCTAACGCAGCACACACACACACACACACGGGGTTCTGGGTTGCTGTTCCCCACAGTGTGTGTGTGTGTTACATCTTAAGGTAACTACTCTGGCTTACTAGAAGTTTGTGTTGAGGTGTGAACGTCGTCTCTCTCTTCCACTCCATCTTCCTCTCTCTTTCAGCTCCTCTCTCGCCGCCATCCTTTTCTCTCTCTGTCTCTTTGTGTCTCTGTCCTTCTAGTTCTGTTCCTCTCTTTCTCCTCATTCATCTCTCTCTCTCTACCACTCCATCTCTCTCTCTCCATCTCTCTCTCTCTCCTCCTTTTTCTCTCTCCTCTCTTTGTTGTGCTCTTCCCACCTCTCTGTCTATCCTGTCCCTCCCTCTCCTCCAGCCCTTCCTCCCTCCTCATCTCTCTCTCTCTCTTTCTGTCCCTCCCTCTCTCTCTCCTTTTTTCTCTCTTTTTTTTCTTCTCTTCCTACCTCTGTCTATCCTGTCCTCCCTCTCTCCCCTCCTCTGTTTCTCCCTCCCTCTCTCTCCATCTCTCTCTCATCTCTCTCTCTTTCTGTCTGTTTGATCTGTCTATATGTCTTCCTCTCCTTGTTTCTCCCTTCTTTCTCTCCTTCTGTTCTTTTTCCCAACCTCTCTCTCTATCAACCCTTCTCTCCTTCTCTACATCTCACCCTTCCTCTTTCTATCCCTCTATCCCTTTCCCTCTCTCCTCTTGTTCCACCCTTCTTTCTCTCCCCTTCTCCTCCTTGGAAATGTTTCTGTTTGTTTTTAACTTTGTGGTTTTGAGGCTAGTAATTACTTCAATGTGTGTGTGTGTGTGTGTGTGAGAGACAAACAGAGCATTTAGTGGCTGCTTATGTTCTAAGAAGTTCTGTTTATATTACACACACACACACACACACACACTCCTGCTATCTCAACTCCAGTCTATCAGGAAAGATCATCTGTCTGACTGGAAACACACCAGCTGATGCATGACAAACACACACACACACTCATACACACACACACAGCACCAAGACAGGTGTGTGTGTGTGTGTGTGTGCGTGTTATCCGCAGGTGAGGCCAATTGCGGGACGTCTATGAGCTCTCTGGAAACACACACACAGCGTCTCTCCCTCTGAGATGGTCTCTAATCTCTCCCCAGGTGTGTGAGCTCCCCGATGAGAGATATGATGATGACTACTTAACTACACACACATTTGAAATACACACACTAATTATACATACGCTCATTAGAATCAGACACACACATACACACACACACACCAGTCAAGGGACCGCCACACACTTGAAAAATTCAGGAGAACAACACAAAACAGGTGTACGGAGCCCCACACGTTGGCTGTGTGTGTGTGTGTGTGTGTGTTGGTACTCACAGGTGATGTAGTAGTCGACGTTGCGCCTGAACTCCAGACCCATGTAGTTGGGGCTGAACTCCTGGAACTTGATGGTGAACTTGATGTTGGCTGGGGCCGGTTGCAGGTGACCAGCACAAAGCAACTATAATCAAGCTGCACCTTCCGCCTGGGTTCGGGCCCAAGACCAGGTACAGCTTGTAGAACTCAGACACGCTATCTCCTCCTGTCTCGACAGATGATGTCCAGCTTTGTCTCGATCTGGGGTAGATCACCAGATTCTCTAATTCGAACAGTCTCTGACCACACACACACACACACAGAGAGAGACGAGAGGACGTGTTTATACATCCACCAACACACACTGATACACTGACACGCAGACGGAGGGACACACGGATGGACAATAATGGACTGATATATCAAATGAATGAGTGTGTGGACGGATAGAGCACTAGATAGTACGGATGGAGGACAGTGTTGATCTCTCCCTCCAAACTCTCCTTCATTAATTTACACTCTTCATCATCACCATGAAAGTGTGTGTGTGTGAGATCACGACAACAAGTGTGAAAGACAACCTTAGGAGACGGATAAATAACTACATATCTCATTCAACAAAATGAAGTCATTTTCTGGAGAAAAATCACTCTGTCTGTTCACACACACACATATTACACACACACACACACGCTGTCTCACACACACTACTTTCGGTGTCTGATCGGACGAGAGCCAGCTTCTTGTGCACACTGAGAGAGATCAGGTAACACAGCCGTCTTTCCACTTTATCACTGAGGTGTGTGTGTGAGACAGAGACGCTGCATTCTTCAAAGCCCAGGGTTGCCAAACGTTCCCCAACAGTCCAGCAACAAAGACCTGTGTGTGTGTGTGTGTGTGTGTGTGTGTGTGGAGAGAATGCATGAAATAACTTGAGTGTAATTGTGTTTCCTGCTATGTGTGTGTTTTATTGTTGTGTGTGTGTGTGTGTGTGTGTATGTGTAGTTGTGTGTGTGTGGTTGTGTGTGTGTGTGTGTGTGTGGTTGTGTGTAGTTGTGTGTGTGTAGTTGCATGTGCGTGTGTGTGTGTAGTTGTGTGTGTGTGTAGTTGTGTGTGTGTGTTTGTGTGTAGTTGTGTGTGTGTGTGTGTAGTTGTGTATGTACAGGTATGTGCGTGTAGTTGTGTGTGTGTAGTTGTGTGTGTGTGTTTGTGTAGTTGTGTGTGTGTGTAGTTGTGTGTGTGTGTGGTTGTGTGTGTGTGTGTGTGGTTGTGTGTGAAGTTGTGTGTGTAGTTGTGTGTGTGGTTGTGTGTGTGTGTGTAGTCGTGTGTTTGTGTGTGTAGTTGTGTGTGTGTAGTTGTGTGTGTGTAGTTGTGTGTTTGTGTGTGTGTGTGTTGTGTGTGTGTGTGTGTGTGTAGTTGTGTGTGTAGTTGTGTGTGTAGTTGTGTGTGTGGTTGTGTGTGTGTGTAGTTGTGTGTGTGTGTTGTGTGTGTGTGTGTGTGTGTGTGTAGTTGTGTGGTTGTGTGTGTAGTTGTGTGTGTGTGTGTGTGTGTTGTGTGTGTGGTTGTGTGTAGTTGTGTGTGTACTTGTGTGTGGTTGTGTGTAGTTGTGTGTGTGTGTAGTTGTGTGTGTGTACTTGTGTGTGTGTAGTTGTGTGTAGTTGTGTGTGTGTGTGGTTGTGTGTGTGTGTAGTTGTGTGGCTGTGTGTGTGTGTTGTGTGTGGCTGTGTGTGTGTGTGTGGTTGTGTGTGTGTGAAGTTGTGTGTGTAGTTGTGTGTGTGTGTGTGTGGGTTGTGTGTGTGTAGTTGTGTGTGTGTGTGTGTGTGTGTAGTTGTGTGTGTGTGTGTGTGTGGTTGTGTGTGTGTAGTTGTGTGTGGTTGTGTGTGTGTTGTGTGTGTGTGTGTGGTTGTGTGTGTAGTTGTGTGTGTAGTTGTGTGTGGTTGTGTGTGTGAAGTTGTGTGTGTGTAGCTGTGTGTGTGTGTGTGGTTGTGTGTGTGGTTGTGTGTGTGTAGTTGTGTGTGGTTGTGTGTGTGTAGTTGTGTGTGCAGTTGTGTGTGTGTGTGTGTAGTTGTGTGTGTGTGTGTGTGTGTGTTGGAGCAGGGTTAAACTTCTTGACATGACTGTCTCTCCGTCACTGAATCAACAGGGCAAGCTCTGGACGTCTTTATGTTAGCTCTCCTCCTCCTCCTCCTCCTCCTCCTCCTCCTGCATGAAGACGTCAAACTCCCATTCACACTCTGACAGCTGTGTACGTCTGCACCCGCGAGAGGGAGGGAGACACTCTGACCTCCCCCTCCTTCCAGAAAAGACCTCATCAGTTCCTGTCAAACCAGCCAGGTGCTGCGAGATCAGCGCCGAGAGCAGGACGGGATTCCCCGCCGCCTACCAAGACATGTGTGTGTGTGTGAGGACTCCAACAGGTTTAGTTTGTCATAAACGAGAACAACATGTAGAGAACACACCTGGACTAGAGCTGACTAGAGGTAGAAGTGATGGAGCCAGATCAATATCAATGTCGCTAGGGATTCTCAATGATCAACTCCTTATCCATTCTCTCATTGATCCCTGACTAGTTTTCTGAGTGTGAATGAAGTAGCTCTACTGCACCAAAAGCATTTTGTTTTCTCCCAAAATGACGTCTGCACGTGAACATCAGCACATTGATCCTGATTTTCAGAGTTGTTATTATCCAGAGACATTCTATGGTTTAGTTTATGAAGAACACAAGGTCAGCGAGCTGGAGACACGCCTTTATCCATTTGGAATCCATCTGGATATAGGATCAAATTATTTCATAACAAATCATTTACTTTTTACTCTCTAACATTATAGAATGGAATAAATATTATGAAGAAATACTGAAATTTTGGTCATTTTTGAGCATTTTGAACAGATTTTGACCTCATTTCTGGGAGAGAAGTACATTTTTGTCATGAGGGCTCCCAAGGCGAGAGCTGTAGCACAATAACGCTGTGGACGCCGCTACCGAATAAATCAATATCGCAAACGGGCCTGTACTGTGAGTAGAACGCTGCTTGTTGGGTTATTTATCAGCCAAAATATCAGCTTTGGTTCGTAATAAATGAAGATTGAACTAAAGTGGAAGGTTGTAGTGAATGTTGGACTTCAGAGTCGCGAGCGCTTAACAAACGAGCGTGTGCTTACATGGTGAAAAACATAATTTATGCTCATGATTCCTCGTGGCTGGAGGTCAAGTCTCAGAGAGTGTGACGTAATGAACCGCGAAGCAAAACTTAGGGAAACGCGGAAAACGTGGAGCTGGGAAACGAAAGAACCGTCAAGAAGAATCCAGAACGTTGATAAAATTGGACATTTTCATATTCACTGTTTATTGAGAGTGTATTTAGATTTGTATAATTCATGTGGCTTCTTTTGTACTTCTGCAGAAGCATCACACGTGGTCTCGCTTCTCTGTGTATACTATATAACTGAATGATAACGCTTGTTTAGATACTAACTGTAACTCTAGTGAAACAAAAAAAGGCAGTAGTGTGTTATACAAAAACAACCAGGTTAAACTTTAACTCTATAAAAACATGTAACAAACTGTGTGTGTGTGTGTGTGTGTGTGTAGTGTCTTACTTTACACACACACAGACACACACACATCGGAGTGGAAAGAGGCTTCTCATGATATCCAGGGACATGGATTAGTGGAGCTCTGAATGACACCAATTAAACACTGAATACAGCAGCCATGCAAATCACCCCCCCAGTCACACACACACACACCACACACACACACCACACAAGAATTCCGCAAGAGGTTTGAGATCATATGACTCTGCCTAGTCCTAAAAACTACAATGGCATGGAACTACAAACGAGAGGAGAAAGAGAGAGAGAGAAATGACAGACTAAAAATATAGCAAAAGAAAGGAAAATGAAAGAAAGAACGAGGAGAAAAAGGTGGAAAGAAGGGAAAAGACATTGAGAGTGAAAAAGGATGGAAGAAAAGAAAGGGGAGGAAGAAGGAGGGCGATGGAGGAGAAAGAAATAAACGAGAGTGAAAGAGGAGAGATTTAATGAAGGGAAATGGAGAGGGGGAGAGAGAGAGGCAGAAAGGAGGAGAGAGAGAGTCAGATAAAGTGAAAGATGTAAAAGAGGAGGAAAAGAGAGATGTTAGAAATGTCTCCCTTCAGGCGCGCTTTCTTCAGATCTCATTCTTGCTCTCTCTCTCTCTTCCTCTTTAGTTTCTCTCTCTTCTTCTTTTAGTTTTTTTTTCTCTCTCTCTCTCTGTTCATGACTCTCTCTCTCGGTTCTCACAGACAAAAGAACGTTCAGACAGCAGTCAGACCTCAAGTGACACACTGAGACAAACAGGTTCTTCAGGAGCCATTAGGAACTCATCTTCACATGAGTGAAGACGCTATTACCTGTGTGTGTGTGTGAGAGAGAGAGAGTGTGTGACGGGGACATGGAATGCAAGCTTCATATGGAGATCACACACACACACACGGAGCTGTCACTCAGAGCAGACTACACACACACACACACACACACACAGCATAATAAGAGTGAGAGATAGAGAGACTCCTGGGAAAACAGACAAACAGAACAATGACGAGCTGTCACTCGGCCAGACGGCTATATTACTGCTACTGTGTGTGTGTGTGTGTGTGTGCGCTAAAAAGTCAGAGTGTTTAAATGGGGTATCTGTTTAAATTGACTTTTGTCTGGTTAAAGATCAAGACGGTGAGTGTGTGTGTGAGAAAGTGTGAGTGTGTAGAACTAGAATGTGATGCTAATTTGCCTCGAGTGCTGGAACTGAGCCAAAGTAGCACAAAAATTCTCACATGTGCTATCAGTATCAAGATCTTATTCCCTCCGTGTGTGTGTGTGGTAATAACTCATACACACTACAACACTTACACCAACAGTTTTCCCACACTGATGACGCCATAAAGATAAATTCACCACTTCCCACTAAAATTCATTCAAATGTTATATCAATTCCATTAAAACTGATTTTAGGTTTTATACGAATCTTAAGGTTTTCTAAACGCCACAAACTCCACAGCGACGGAGACGAATTTCAGGGTAAAGAAACTAAACTGGGGAAGAATAAAATTCACATGTCAAATTAGTAAAAATGTTAGTGGACAAACTATCATTAAATAACATCACAAAAGCAAAGAGAAAAAATCAAAAAATAATAATAATTCCACTAAAAATGTTCACCAAAATCCACTGCTACATTTACGTTTGTTCAAAAACTGCCACTAAATAAAAGATACATTTCAAGCTTAAGAGCTGAAAAGTAACGCAGACAAACTCACAACGCAACATGTAACAAAAATCCATTAGAAATTCCATCAAAACCCACTTCTATGTTCGGGTTTCGCTTGTTAAAGGTAAATTTCAGGGCAGTCAGGGGCGGGGTCAGGTTGTGGGCCGGGTCAGGTTAGGGCGGGTCACGCAGGGTGGGGTCACGTGCCAGGGCGGGCCAGGTTGTGGTGGGGTCACACAGGGTGGGGCCGCCAGGGCGTCACGCTAGGGTGGGTCACGCTAGGGCGGGCCAGGTTGTGGGCGGGTCAGGTTGTGGGTGGGGGTCACCCGTGGGCGGGCCAGGCTGGTGTGCGGGGTCAGGTTGTGGGCGGGCCAGGTTGTGGGGCGGCCACGCTAGGTGGGCTGCTAGGTGGGGTCACGTTAGGTGGGCTACGCGTAGGGCGGGTCAGGTTGTGGGTGGGGTCACATTGTAAAGGGCCAGAAGCTGTGGGCGGGTCAGGTTGTGGGTGGGGCCAGTGCGGGCTCAGGTTGTGGGCGGGGTTAGGTTGTGGGTGGGGCTGCTGTGGGCGGGGCCAGTTGTGCGTGGCTGTGGCCAGGGGTGGGGTCGCTAGGGGCGGGCTGTGGCTGTGGGTGGGGCCACATTGTGCAAGTGGGGTCAGGCTGTGGGATGGGTCAGGCTAGGGTGGGTCACGCCAGGGGCGGGTCAGGCCAGGGTGGGTCATTGCTGTGTGTAACAGTTGTGGGTGGGTCAGGCTAGGTGGGTCACCTGTGGGCGGGCTACAAAGTGGTCAGGTTGTGGGTGGGGCCACGCTAGGTGGGCTACGCTGTGGGTGGGCCAGGCTGTGGGTGGGGGCCAGGTTGTGGGCGGGCTGTGAGGGGGCGGAGCTGCTTGTTAAGGGGAGGAGCTTCACGTTTCCACACGGGTCTTAACGAGCGTTTGCTAGCAGAACTGAAAACGCTGCTGCAGGGGCCACGAGAGCGCACTTACAGCCTGTGTGTGTGTGTGTGTGTGTGTGTGTGTGTGTATGTGTGTGTGTGTATGTGTGTGTGTGTGTATGTGTATGTGTGTGTGTGTGTGTAGCAGCAAACCTGCTTTTTTGCAAACTTCTTTTTCAACAACCCATAATTAGGATCTCTCAAATAAACCTCCGCCTCCAAACATGACCCGCCAGCCTCTCTCCCTCTCTCCCTCCATCTGTGTGTGTATAAGTGTGTGTGTGTGTGTGTGTTGAGTGTGTGTGTGTGTGTTGAGTGTGTCTCTAATAACAGGTTTTTCTGACTACCACTAATATGTTTAGGCAGTGGGAGGAGCCAAAGCTGTTAGAGCCACTACATCATCTACCGCCCTGCCATCTGCACACACACACACACACACACACACACACACACACACACACACACTGAACACTAACAGCTGCAAACTACAAATTCTGGGGTATGCTTTAAGCTTATGCATGCTACACACACTGAGACGTACACACTACACACTCCAGATAGACAAATGCAGAGTACAAGTGGAGAGTGTAGTGCACAAGTGGGGTGTGTAGTGTACAAGTGGAGAGTGTAGTGCACAAGTGGGGTGTGTAGTGTACAAAACAGAAGAAAGCAAGTTGTTGATTTATGGTAATGGAGGTAAAATGTTGATTTAATCGTGACGGTGATTTGAGGTGGTATCGTCCAGCCCTGAGTGGTGAGATCAGATGATAATCACAGTCTCAGTTCCACAGGTTATCCACACACACACACACACACACACACACACTGGTGCATGACAACATTGCCGTAGGGGAAGAGAAGGAAAGAGTGTAATCTCTCCCTCGCTTTCTGTTTGTCTTTTCTCTCTTTCTCTTCCTTTCCTTTGCTTTTTCCCGAGCCAGTTGTGCTGGTCTTCCCCTGTGGCGATGGAAAACAGTCAACAGCAAGGGATTAAGGGTAAACCCACAATAAACACACACTCGTCTACTGTAACACACACACACACACTTCAGCCTTCCGTCTCTAATCCTCCACTTTTTCTCCCGTTTTCCCTCCTCCTGTAGCCACGTTTACACTGACCACGTCCCAGAATCCCACATTCCACAGCAGGCCGCTCGCACCAGGGCTCGGCAATTAATCATAAAATTCATCAAAATCAACATTCAAACCTCGAATTAACGCAAACGTATCTCGTCCCACAGGAAAACGGCCAAAATATAAAAAGCAGTGCGATTTGGAGATTTAGATTACAGAATTAACACAAATATACAGGACGCCAGGTGCAAGAGAGGACTGACCACTTTGATATCTAACAAACCAATAAAACAGACAGACAAGCGTGCGTGTGTGTGTGTGCGTGTGCGTGTGTGTGAACAAAGCCTGTAGCTGAGCTTTCTCTCTCTCTTTACTCTTTTCTCTCTCTCTGTCCATCAGGGTCGTGAGTTAAGAACATTTAAAGCTCAAAGCTCTTTTACCGCCTCACGCGTTTCAACTCTTCAATGAGACCATATCCACTTTAGACCCCTTACACACCCTCAATGCCCTCCTGCCGGGGTGTGTGTGTGTGCGTCTGAGTGTGTGTGTGTGTGTGTGAACTGAAGCTGGAGCCGGTCACGCTTTCAGACGCTAAATTCAAGCGTAAAAAGCATCAGAGTGCTGCGGCCGTCTGATCTGGGCTTTCATCTGCCGCTGCTCTCGGATCAGACCTATTAGAGCACGGCTCACCGAGGCCTCGCTCACAAACACAACTAAGATCACACTAACAGATAATCAGCCTCATTAACATTTACTCAATCCAGATCAGTTCTCCCGCTGGCCTCAGATCAGAGCTGGACGCGCCGGATCAGGCCAATTATATACTTAAAATGGTCTGAGATCAGACAACGTAACTATGGTTTCGTCTGATTAAGTAACAGTGGTGTAACTAAAACAGTATATAAATGTAATTATATCTCGTGTTATATCTAACATTAGAAATATTACAAGATCAGACCATGACAACTCTGTTAACACTGTGCTGAGATCAGACTGTCAGATAATAAAGACTTATTAACATTTACTCGAGTGAAATCAATTCTCATATTCCACACACACGCACTGATCACAGAGGAACAGGATGAGAGGTTAAAGTCCCACTGTGAGATCAGACAATATGTAGAGATCCATCAAGCTGATTATTAACAGCTCAGTGTGTGTGTGTGTGTGTGTGTGTGTGTGTTCTTGTATTTACGGGGTTGTGAGGACCTGAGTATACCCTAAATGATGTCTATATAAGGATGTGTGTGTGTTGTAAGAGAAATAGAAAACACAAAAGTCTAGCCCAAGTTACTGTCCACTGTTCTGGACGAGCGACAAATGTAAAAATCAATTACATTCCACACACACACACACACACACACACACACACAGACTAAAAGTGTAAAAGTAAATGTGCTTCTTTTCACACACACACACATGCACATACACGCACTTCTGGCTCCAAAACAAGCACATTAGTGAAGGAGTGTGTGTGTGTTCCAGTGATAGTGCTGCAGTATGCAAACAAGCTAAACAAAGTGTGTGTGTGTGTGTGTGTGTGTGAAGTTTTGCAAACTCTCTCAATGAGTAAAATAACTTAATAACAACAAATTATTTTTAGATGAGGAGGAGAGAGAGAAAGAGAATGAGGGAGTGAGAGACACAGCAGGAGATGATGGGAGACACACACACACACTTTCAGAAAGTCTGACCTCAAAGTTGGTGTGTGCGTGTGTGTATGTGAGAGAGAGAAAGAGAGAGAGAGAGAGAGAGCGTCCATCCATGTCCATTAATAATGTGCTTATGGAGTCCAACCAAAACTCTCCATTCACCATAGCAACACACACACACACACACACGGTATAGCTGACACACACCTGCTCTTATGGCCTCGGCATGTCTATTACGACTCAGTCAATCAGAACTAAGACACAACTTCAGACCCTACAGCCTACACACACACACACACACACACCCCGATCGCGGAGAGCAGCTCTCAGCAGCGTCGGCACAACGAAACCCACTTCACACACACTTCCCAGGAATTCCTTTATTGTGTAAACGTGGCCTAAAACGGCCGTAGAGCGGCGGGGAGTGTGTGTGTGTGTGTGTGGAGAGACGTGAGCAGCTAAAACCAGGACTCCTTAAAGGGACTCAGTCATGTTGGGGTAGTTTGCTGGTGGAGGATTCAGCCAGTCCTAGTCTAGTTGAGAGCTGGAACGGTAAAGCTCCACTAGTACTACAACTTAGTACAGGACTAGACTTAATCCACCAGCAACAGCCCAGCCCCGACACGACAGAGTTAACACACCCCACACACACACACACACACACACAGTCTCAGCATATGTGTGTGTGTGTTGCTCTACCTGTAGTGAGTGTGACGGAGTTAATCTCCCTGCTGTCACTCCTCATTACAAAACCATTGATCATCACACACACACACTGTCTTTTTCTTTCATTTTCTCATTTTCTTTCTTTGCTCTCTCTCTTTCTGCTTTTCCTGTCTTTCTTTCTTCCACTTTATTTGTCTTCTGAACTCATACCTGCACTAAAACCATTCAACACACACACACACACACAAAGAGACATATTGCAGTTTAACTCCCATTATGACTAAATATTGCTCCTACAGACACACCCTCTGATAACTGTTATCACATTTTAAACACACACACACACACATACACACACACTCCAAGCGTGTTGCCTGCACGACGTGAGTGCGTAGCTCTCTTGGTCACAGTGTGTTAATGACCGCAGGTAATGTCATTATCGTCCGGTTAAAATCGTACTAATCACTTGCAGCTCCACCCAAACGCACACACACACACAAACACACACACACTCAGCTGTTAAAACCCTGCGGGAGTTTATGCTCCGCATTGCAATCACACCGTCTAATCTGACGAGCAGAGCTGCATATTCAAGCCTGGACATGTATGCGCACACACACACACACACACACACACATACACAAAACACACACACACACGCAAATAAAACAAGCACATTTTCTATAAAGTCATTTCTCCTCATGGGGACCTCTCAAATGTCCCCACAAAGCCCAAAAACCAGATAAAAGTGATTTTAGGGGACAAAAAGGTCCCCACAACGCCATAAATACATGGACACACACTTACACACACACACACACACACTCTCTCTCTCCGAGTCTGCATGTCAGTTAGGACTGCAGGATCTTACACACACTGTTGCAAATATAATTCAAAAGATAGTATGAAAGTTGCTGTTCTGCAGGTTTATCGTTTTTTAATCCTTTTTATATATTTTACAACAAAACAAAGTAGAAGAAAATAGTGTTTAATACAAATCTATAATAATAACTTTATTTAACAATATTTATCATAAACACTCTTACTGATTGATTACTTTGTAGTTTGATTAGAACATGCTGCAACTGAAATACTTTTACCAAACGTCTGTGTTCGGCTGCAGTTTCTAACGTCTAGCTTTTAGAACGCGTTTTAGGCAGATGATGAGGATTTTACCAGTAATAAATGATCAACTCTACATGTGCTTGTACAGCTGTAGTTCTCTTTTTGTTCATTTTGGGATTATTTCAAGTTGAATCATTATTTTCAGTTTAAAACTTTGCAAAAATAAAAAACAGACATGTTGTGTGTATGTGTGTGTGTTAAGAAGCTTTTCCGGACACACCCCCACATGTCTACGTGCAGCTATTAGAGTGTGTGTGTGTGTGTGTGTTAAGGCCCATATGTCACCATCAAAAATAAGTTCAAGGATAATCTTGGGATTCAAACAGCATCACAACTACGCAACTCCAGCATCACAAAAACTAGGGCTGGGCAATTAATCAGACACTAATCAAGACAATCACAATCTCTAACCCACATAATCCTGCTGCTGAAAACTTTGATAATAATATTTAAACAATGATGATAATATAAAGCTGAATTAATCAAAAATCGGTTTTGATTAATAATAATAACAATAATAATCTTTATTTGTGGGGCACCTTTCATATGCAGAAATGCGGCTTAAAGTGCTTTACATTAAATATAAAATCAATTAAAAAAACGAAAATGGTTATTAAAATGGAATTTAAATAAATGAAGATAATGAATAAGAGATAAAAAGACACACACACTAGACTCCTTACATAAAGTGAAGACTTGAGTCCTCTAATGAAGACAACCAGAGCCAAAAATATTTAACGAGAGGTAATAAAGTGTAGGAGTTAACGAGCTTTCTCAAACTCCCACACACTGTCTGCTCCCGTCTCACACACATGCACACACATGTTGGTAACACACTCTTCGGTTAACGGGTCTGTCAGGAGCTGTGGAAAGGCAGCACTTCAGAAAAGTGAAACGACAGTAGAACACACACATCGGCAAGCGCCTTAAACAAACAGTGAGGTCTGTGTGCCCTGCCTTCATCACCTTCCCAACTCCGAAACAAATATCACCGAACGGATTTCAAGACTCGATTTGGAAAACGGATTAAAAGCTCTGATTTGGGATTCAGATTCGAAAGCTAAACGGAGAGAACAAGTTGGAGAGTCGATGTGGGTTTCCAACTCTAAAAGGAACGGATTTTAGGACCTAATTTGGCTTTCTGATTTTCAAACGAAACCGGACGTAGTGTTGTCAGTTGGAATGTGATGAACATGAGCTTCTCCGTCCGTGTGCAAACACACACTCTCGGGTGTAAAACTCAGCTGCCGTTTTGTCACCTGCTCGGCGCCCGGGAGGCAAAAACGTTTACTCTCCTCGCGCTAAACCCGTCAAAACTGTCAAAAACCTATCTGCACCGCCCCCCTGAAACAAACCCCGCCCCCCTGTGCCAAGCTCCGCCTCCAACCCACTTCTACTGGTAAACCCGACCCGAGAATTCACACATTACAGTGCTTTATTCGTTATGTATTAAAGGTGCAAAGCTCCCTGGGTTTTATTAAATTAACAGTTAAATATCTGTAATTTTATGATGTTCTTTTCTTTAATACATTTGTAAAAAACTAATCTGTAATTTTACAGTCTTTCTGTTCTTTCAATTAATACTGCCTTACCCTTTAAATAATGAAAAATATAATGACACAAAACAGTTCATTTATAGTTTAAATCCTACTTTTCATGTGTTTTAAACTTGTGGTGTTTGGAATCTCAGTCTGGGTCGGAAGCGTAGCGCCACATTCCGAGGTTGGAATTCCAGAGGAATATTTTAATTAAAGCGGCTCGGCTCTGTGTTAAAGCGCAGCGTGTAGGAACATGCCGGAATAAACAAGCTTAAATAAACACACAGATCCAGAGTGCTGCTCGCCAACACACACACACACACACACTAACAGACACACACGTATGACTTATGAGACTCTGGAAAAAGATCACATCTCAGGCAGTTCTGATTGGAACGCGTGTGTGTGTGTGTGTGTGTGTGTGAGTCGGGGCCAGACAGAGCTGTTTAAAGGCATTGGGAGAGCTTTATGAGTAGAGATTGTGTGCTTTATGACGGCTTTGGAAAAGCGTGCACTGAAAGCTCGTTACACACACACACACACACACACACAGTAAGCCGCGCAGCAGGCCCCGCTATGCACTCAAGCTGGTAGCGGAGTGTCGGTTGCTGTCTCGCGGGATTCCGAGCCTCGGA
This sequence comes from Distichodus sexfasciatus, assembly GCA_032718565.1. NCBI lineage: Eukaryota > Metazoa > Chordata > Actinopteri > Characiformes > Distichodontidae > Distichodus > Distichodus sexfasciatus. Next base: position 95,139 of record JAVGVS010000624.1, on the reverse strand, counting down.
TCTTCGTCTTGGCGTGCTGGAGGGGCAGGGCCAATGAGATTAAACCCCGCCCCTTCCACACAACTCCACCCCCCACCACCACCACCACCACCCTGCTCGGAATGCCCCGTGGCAGCTGGTGTAAAGGAAGACGGCAGGGGTTAATCCGGAGCGGGGGACACTGACAGCAGAGATCGGAAAACCGTCTTTGACCGATTTAAACGATTGCAATTCCGGGTCCGAAACTGTCTGAAAGCTGTGTGTGTGTGTGTGTGTGTGTGGAAATTGGAAAACGGATTTCAAAACTTCAATAAAATAATAAACAGAAAACAGATTTCAAGACCCTATTTAGATTTCCAATACTAAACTAAACATGGAAAACAGATTCACAAAAATCACAAAGCAGATTTCAGAACCTGAATTTATATTCCAGACTCTGAAACAAAAGACATATTTTTAAATTTCTGTTTCAATTTCAATTTCGACTATGAAACAAATATTGTAAAATAAATTTCAAGATAGATTTTAATTTCTAATTCCAAAACAAAATCAGTTAATGGATTTCAAGTTGTGACTTGCGTTCCTGACTTTGAAACAAAAAGCGTAAAACAGATTTCAAGCCACACTTTCCAATTCTGATTCTAAAACAAAAATCTGGATTCCAAAACATGACTTCAATTACTCTGCGTAATTCAACACCTGATTTGTGTTTCTGATTCCAAAAGAATTTTGAAAAGCGCTCAACATTTTGGGAAGTTATGAGCAGTTACAGAGCCTCCGTTTTAAACTCACACTATATTTAATATAATAATATACAATGACGAATAAAACAAGACAAACTATATGTACAAAACATAATACTTAATTCATAAGATAAATAATTTGTACTATATATTTTTTTATTTTATGTTTTATTTTGACGAGGAAACGACTGCATCGCCACTGCAAGGTAAGAGCAGGACCGCAGCCTTCTCAGCTCTCTTTCTCTCATACACACTTTCTCTTCAAACCATAAAACACACACACATTTAAATCTCTGTACATCAACACCATGCACTCTCTGCAACATCCACAACTTCGGCCAAACGTTGAGCCATTTTTCAAATTTCAGAATTAAACTCTAAAGAAGCAGAAGCCACTTTTCTCACGCGGTTATATTTAGAGTTAAAGTTAAATGTGTGTAAAATGACGCAATATATAAATGATAAACTCATTTAAAAACACATACACTGTGAGACAAAAAGGGCAGCTCTGAACCTTTGACCATAATGTCTTCCACTGTTACAATAAATTAAAATTTTTGACTTAGTAGTTATGAAAATGACCACCACCTTATTAAACCTGCAATTAAAACACATTTTTAGACTAAAGACACGTGAAGACTTAAAAGGCGAGACATAAAATGTCAATTTAGCAGCAAATTGCTCAGTTTTGTGATTCATCAATAACACTGCAGATGGAAAACTGAAGTCCAAACTACAACTGAACACAGTATTAAGTTGCATAGGCCAGGATTAACTCCTACAAAATTACACTTATTTTCTATGTCCCACACACAGCATATATAGTCTAAATATATTTAAATAAGTTTAATTTATAACATGCCTTTCTCAAAGCCAGTGACACTTTACTCAGCAGCAGCGAAACTCTAAATAACAGATAACTTCTGCTGAAGCACCGAGCGGAGCCTAGACAGACGCCGAGTGATAACACAACACACGAAGCTGAGATTAGAGATGAAGCTTGAGTTCTGACACTGATGTGATGAGGTGTATTTCTGGGAAGCGAGCTCTTTTTCCACCTTTTATCCAGCTAAACTGTTTCAACTTTGGATTTCTGGGTCTCAGAGGTAGACCTGGATTTGTGGAAGTGTTGTGTCGAGTGTTTTAATGCGCTGGTGTGTGTTATGGTGCAGTACAGTTCGGTGTGTGACAGTGTGTTAGTGTGTGTTCTGGTTTGGTATTGTCTGGTACAACGTGTTAAAGTGTGTTCTTACAGTTGTGTATTGTTACACTTGGTAAAACTGTGTTGTGACTGTGCTATGACTGTGCTGTTGTGTATAAGTGTGTGTTAATGGTGTATTAAAGTGTGTTACAGTGATATAATCTGTGTTGCGGTTGGGTATTGTGCGTTATGGTTTATTAAAGTGTGTTATGGTATTTAAATTGTGTTTTTGTGTGTAATACCGTTGGTTATTGTGTGTTACAGTACCATATTGTGTGTTACAGAGTGTAACATTGTGTTACTATAGGGTATTGTGTGCTAGTGTGTGTTCCATTTGGGTATTGTGTGTTACATTGTATTAAAGTGTGTTATGGTGTGTGTTATGGTTGGGTATTGTGTGTTGCTGTGTTTTAAAGTGTGTTTTGGTGTTATAGTCTGTGTTACAGTTGGGCATTGTGTGTTAGTGTTATAGTGTGTTACTATTGGGTATTGTGTGTTATGCTGTTATGGTGTGTTACGTTTGAGTACTGAGTGTTACCTCAGTACTCAGTACAGACTGTATATCGAAGTGTATTACAGTGTTATAGTGTGTGTTATGGTTGGGTATTGTGTGTTACGGTGTATTAAAGTGTGTTACGGTAGTATAATCTGTGTTGCGGTTGGTATTGTGTGTTACGGTTTATTAAAATGTGTTATGGTGATATAATCTGTGTTACGGTTGTGTTACGGTGTATTAAAGTGTGTTACGGTAGTATAATCTGTGTTGCGGTTGGTATTGTGTGTTACGGTGTATTAAAGTGTGTTACGGTAGTATAATCTGTGTTATGGTTGTGTGTTACGGTGTATTAAAGTGTGTTACGGTAGTATAATCTGTGTTATGGTTGTGTGTTACGGTTTATTAAAATGTGTTACGGTAGTATAATCTGTGTTGCGGTTGGTATTGTGTGTTACGGTTTATTAAAATGTGTTAAGGTAGTATAATCTGTGTTGCGGTTGGTATTGTGTGTTACGGTTTATTAAAATGTGTTACGGTAGTATAATCTGTGTTGCGGTTGGGTATTGTGTGTTACGGTTTATTAAAATGTGTTACGGTAGTATAATCTGTGTTATGGTTGGGTATTGTGTGTTATGGTTTATTAAAATGTGTTACGGTAGTATAAGCTGTGTTATGGTTGGGAATTGTGTCTTATGGTTTATTAAAGTGTGTTACGGTGATATAATTTGTGTTGCGGTTGGGTGTTGTGTGTTATGGTTTATTTAAGTGTGTTACGGTAGTATAATCTGTGTTATGGTTGGGTATTGTGTGTTACGGTTTATTACAATGTGTTACGGTTGAGTGTGTTGTGGTATTTTAAAATGGTTTGTGTATTTACTGTGTGTTTTGGTTGGCAATTGTGTTTTGCTGTGTGGAAGTGTGCGTTAAGACTGTTTGTGTGTGTGTTACGGCGTGTGAGTGTGTGTTTAGTCTCTTACTTGGAGTTTTGTGAATTCCACAGCACCGAGTCCAGCGTTTTGGCCTCCACCAGCACCAGTCGGAATACCACGGCCACAAGCCAGCACAGCCAGCGCGTCCAGCAGCCAGGACACGGGCCGTCCATCCTCCTCTTCCTCCCCTCACACACGCACACACACTCTCCCACACACACTCCAATCAGCCCAAAGCTGCGCTCATCCACAATACCAACATCGGTCCAGAAACATCAAAAACTCCAAATTCCAAGCAGTCCGGAAAGAGAGTGAGAGAGAGAGAGACTTCCACTCAAAGTTGTCCTTTATCCCTCCTTTTATTCCTCCCTCCCTTCAAACACCTCCTTAATTCCTTTCTTTCTTTATGCCTTCTTTCTGCAATCCTTTTTCTTGATGTTGACCTTATAAAAAGGTCAGGTGGGTCCAGACACGTGTGACGGACACATTCAGACAGGTAGTGTGTGTTTAGGTGTGTGTTTTTAGGGTATGTAAATGTGTGTTTTCAGGGCCCCATGCGCACGAGCTCGTGCCCGGACCGGAATCCCGTTTCTCATCAGATTTAAAAAAAAAAAAAAAAAAATTATCGTGACTGGAATTAGCGTTAATAAAATTTAAAAAATCTAAATATTGATCGGTCCCAAAAGCATCCAAAACACAAGGTCCACGTGTCCCCAAAAGCAATCACGCGTGTAAATCCATCAGGTTCAAATAAACATGTTAACCAATTTAAAAACTCAATCCCGAATCCCGACTCTCGCCGTTCACGGTTTTCCCGGTCAGCGAAGCGCCGGTCGCGCGCCGCGTCTCGTGACGGCTCGTGGTCCAAACAGCTCGGTTCGTAGCGGCGTCATGCCTCCGTTCTTTAGTTGTTAGTTTAGTTACTTATTCTCACAACCGGACCGGGGTATTTTCTCCTCAGATCGGCTCCGTTAACGGCAGACCCAAACCGCCGTCGCTGCTGCTGCTTGTGACACACGGAGGCGCGCACGCACGCACGCACCCCGGAGCCGAGCTCCTCCTCGCCCCGCCCCCGTCTGCCCCGAGCCACGCCCACTGAGCATCGTCTGACCAATCAGGCTTCTCCTTTAGGCGCTACGTCACCGCCCGGAGACGGCCTCACAACGCCGCGGCTGCCGAAGTGAGTAAAACGGCTTCTGAGGTGAGAGTTTTTGCGCGATAAAAATACGTTATTTAAAATAAATTAAGCAATTTTCGAAGAAAACATGAGGAGAAGTGGTTACAGAACCTAAATCCGTGACGCTTGTGAGATTTCTTTTGAAATTTGGGGACATTTTGTGGGAATGTCCTCATGAGGAGAAACTCATTATCTAGAAAAGAGAATTAAGCCGAAAAATCATAAACCGAATGAGGTTTATTACCACATAATACCATATAATTGCTATGGCATTTGTAAAAAGAGTTTTAAACCTACAAATAGACCTGGTTGTAATATAAGTAATTATGATGGAGAAATACGGATCTAACAAAGGACAAATTGAAAAATAGGCTAAAATTTGTCCCCAAATGTGGTCTTAGTAATAAACTCACTAATATTAGTGAATTTAATGAGTTATATCGTATATATTGTTGTATGTTTAGATATATGGATGAACTTGTGTTTTGGGGACTTATTTAGTTCAAATTCAAAGATTTAACCGTTAAATTGTTAATTAGTTAATAAAAGGAAAATCAGGTTTTATTAAACCAAGTGAGAAACTAAAGGCAAAAGATTTTATTTTGGTTCCTGAGGTAACAGTTAGTTTAAGGCTAGTGGGGAGAAGCTGAAAGAAGAAGAAGAAGAAGAAGAAGAAGAAGAAGAAGAAGAAGAAGAAGATTCTTTCTAGTCTTGAAGGACTTCGCAAAAGGACTTGTGTTTATTTGTGGTGCTTTCTTCTAAGAGAAATTGCGGTTTCGATGCAGATATAAAGATAAGAGGAAATATGGATAATATACGCCATATTCTGGATGAGAAATATAAGAATAAAACAGTATTTAGGGCTCAGAAAACCTAAAGTCCACGTCGTGGTCAGTGAGCTCCGGTCTGTAGTCTGTATCGCCCCCTATCGGCACACGGACGCATTACAGCACACAAACTCACACACATTTCACCAAAACGCGATTTAAACTTACGATTTCAAGTTTGAATACCAAGTACGTGTGTGTGTAACAATATCATACATGTGTAGAAACAATAATTATATGTATTAATGTAAAGTTACGCGCACACAACTCCAGATAATCACGCAAGGGAAAATCACTTTAATGTGAAAAATCAAATATAAATGTACTGTTTTATTTTAATATTTTCATTAATTAAATTTAAATATTTTCCCACTTGTATTCCAAGATCTTATTCATGTCTGATTTTATGTATTTATTTCTATTTAATTGTGATAAAACCATTTTATGTTTTTTATGAACATGCCATAATGTCAGATTGAATTATATTAATTCAGATGTGCTCTTTTTAAATAAATATATAATAACCAAACATCTAAATGTCCATACGAAAGGGTGTACTGTATTGTGATGTAAGTGACAGTTTTACCAGCCTGTTTTTGTGTGTAGTTTGGAGCAAACTTTTAAGTTTCAAAAATGTTTCAAACAAAAAAATACAGTGATTAAAACTTAATTAAATTATTTTAAATACTCCGACCTCCCCAATTAGTGAGTTTGGCTAATGTTTTGGCTGTACACAGGGCCTTAATGAAGAACAGATCTGCACTGACAAATTTAAGGCTTTTTGAGAGAGAAGTCTGGCCTTTAAAAAGACTTTATGAAAATCTCAACTAAAACGGTTTTTCTTTAATTAAGCAAAAGTGGCAAAATTATATCTGCAACCAATTAACGGATTTTCCCCCCTTTTGGTCTAAAACGTCATGTTTAATGTGTGTGTAAAATCTCTTACAGACACCACAAAGCCCTTTAGTCTGCACTCCACATTTCATATAAAATATATCCATATTCAAATATTCATAATGTTTGCTGTTGCTTATTTAAAACAGATTTGCGGTTTTGCACAGTGATCTGGATATAGTGTCAGTACTCCTAGAGTGTGTGTGTGTGTGTGTGTGGGTGGGTGTGTTATACACATTAGCTCAGTATTTCTAATGCAGCTGGTACAGAGCTCATATTGCGTGTTCTAACACCCTGATGTCCGCTTGCCGTAATGCACACACACACTCTCATGACCTTTTCATATTCGCCTCATGCTTAATATAGAACTTTTACTTTACCGAGCGTCTGATCTGAAGCCGGAGGAGCAGTAAGAGCTCTCAACACCCCCAAAAACCCACACATACACACACTGTTTCCTAAACACGCACACACACTTTTCTTTCTTCACTTAGTGCAGTAAAATCAGAATGAAAAGATCTGCGACAGTGATTTTTACCTTATCCTCAGACTTTGCTTTTACTGTACACATATAGTATATTTGATTAAAGGTGGATAAAGGTCAGTGGGGCAAGTAGCACGTCTGGTGGGGGTTTTTGTGCAATCCGGCCTGCCGATGTGGGACTTTTTCCTTCATAAAGCACACCCAGATCTAATGAATCATATTCCATATCTGCTTATCTGGGTGAACGGTTGAGTCTAAACCATGCTGACTCTCTTGTCGGTCGAGACAACGACGTCAGCGTGACGGGAATTCCCAGTGTTGAGTGGGACGGGGAGGATTTTTTAAAAGTGGACACTCGGACTAATGTAAACGTGACACACTCTCATGCTGACAGACACGGCTAACTATAGAGTGCGTTCGTTTCCAAACATGCGACGGAAGAAAAGTGCCACCGGCTGAGCAGAATAAACAGGAAACTGGAGAATAAACAGCCATTAGAGTGAAGCCAAAAAGCACTGACAACACCCAAACTACATCCGGTCTGCACCACACACACACACACACACACACATACACTGCTGTGCCTCACATGTTAATATACACTGATTAATATACAGTAGACACACATATACATTACATATTACTATACTTACCATCATACACTGATTCCAGATATAGCAGCAACACAACCATCACGCCATCACAAAGTGAACATTCAGAATCAGTAGTCTGCAGTGTTGTGATTAATAAAGCGTTCACCTGACTCTAATACCAAATTAACTTGATACATTTCCCTTTGAGGGGAGAAAACTTAGTTTTTTAGCTTGGTTGGGTTCTAGTTTTTTTAGTAGTCTTAAGAATATTTGTGGCAGCTAAAAACTCAAACCACTTAGTTCTAAATCCAGTTTTTTAAGGTTAATAGGATTTTAGTCCTACTCAGGATACATTTCACTGCTTGTTGTACCTGTATAACTTGCATGTGACAAATAAAGAATCTTGAATCTCTTGAATCTCCCACCTTTTTAGCTTTACTGATATTTAGTTTTTAGGGCTCAATTGTTTGAGGTTTAACAGCACACCACAAAGTTCTTATGCATGTTTGTGATCTGTTGCCAAAATCTCAACCAACTTAGTCCTAAACCCAGTTTTTTATGCTTGTTGGACTTCAGGACTGGGTTGTGCTCCACCAAGTTTGTTTTTGAGTTTTGTCCTGGAAACTCAGCCTACTCCGTCTTAAACCCAGTTTCCGAAGGTTTTTGGCAGCGCCCCACAAGGTTATTATGTATATTAATGGTTTGCTGTTGCTATTTGTTGTGTGTCATTGTTAATTCTGCTGTTATTCTGTTGTGTTAATGTAGTGTGTGAGTGGTCAGTATAAACACAGAGAAGTGGAAGCTTTCAGAAGGGCAGTATCAGAGCAGCATCCTAACATTTATTTAATAGCAGTTATTAAAGTTGCATGACTTTATTAACACAGACGCGTCTCCCGAGAAAATGCTCAAACTGCAGCTGGAGGGAGGGAGAGAGTGAGTGAGTGAGAGAGAGAGATGGGGGAGGTAAAGGTGTGAAATTGGCTCATTATGAGTTTGAATATTCCATCAACACCCTCCTGAGCTGCTCCATTGTACCTCTCCCACCTCCACATCCCTCGTTCCCTCCCTCCTCTCTCTCTCTCTCTCCGTCTCACACACACACACACACACATTCTCATTCTAGAGTTTGCTTCTTGTCCCGAACCCTCTCTCTCTCTCTCTCTTTCACACACACAGATTCCTCACTCCTACACACACACTTTAAAGATCAGCAGGGAATCATGAATAACAATATATTTCAACTCCACCCACTTACCCCCAATAGACCTGAACAGAAAGCTTACAACACACACTCACACATATAACACACACACTCTCTCACACACACACATACTCACACCACACAGGAAACAAGCTGTAAGCTGATGATGTGGTTGTCACAGTGAAGAAGAGAATATGGATAAAATGTGTGTGTGCATGAGTGTGTTTGTGTGTGTGTGTGTGTGTGTGAACAGCCAAACTTGCTGTGAAATCGTCGTGGCGACTGTGACAGATTCTCATTTCCATCCCTAGTGCAGTGGAATGCACACACACATTACTGCCTTTGTTCTTACACATCACTATGTGAGTGTGTGTGTGGGTGTGTGTGTCCATGTCAGTCCACTCTTTTAGTCCTACACAGTGGAGCTGAGTCTGGGAAAGTGTGTGTGTGTGTGTGTGTGTGTGTGTGTTTGTGTGACTATGATAACAACTGGTTTGTTAAGTGCTTTTAAGTATGTTTTAAGGAGCCCATTACATCTGCCGTATGGATGTATTGATCCTGAGTGTGAGAGATATATTACAGCCATATTGATTAGAAGTCAGAGAGACGGTGTGTGTATGAGTGTGTGTGAGAGTGTGTCTGCTCTTTTGTCCTTGTTAAATTATGCAGTAATGGAGTCCATAGCGTTCCCCTTTTAACATGGTGAGAATTACCAGCAATCACTAATCAATCAGCTGCTCTCAACCTGCTGGACACACTCACGCACACCATCCGTATCAATATTCATGCACATATATGTTTACATCACGCTACCGTGGGGAATTAAACCCTAACCCTAGTCTCAGTAAGGAATACCAAACTTTTCTGCTCTTTTAAAAAATTACACACGTTAATACACACGTTCACAAAAGCCTGACAATAATTTAATGCTCACATATGGCGATAAATGAGGAAGGCGGAATCGAGCGTAAAGACAAGAGATTTTGCGAACGTTCCACTGTGTGATCAGAATTTTGGTACAAAATAACACCATACATTTTAAGACAGAAGGCGCGGGCCGTATAAAATCCCACCTCGGACTCTGAACATAACATGCCTGACACAAGCGCTACCTTCCCCCCATACAATAAATGTGTCATCAAATAACGGCTGGTAATATCGGGCAAATCTAAGGATCACTCCAATATTGATTTTCGTCAATTATCCTCCGACTCCAATATGATTTCAATATTATTATGCAACCCTAAAATATTATATACACAATAGAGCTGAAACGATTATTCGAATAACTCGAGTAATTCGATTACAAAAAATGGTCGAGGCAAATTTTCTAGAATCAAAGCTTCGTTTAAGTCATTTTATTGGCTACAGCCTGCGCCGCTTGTGTTTCACACAGACGCTTATTAATGACACACAATATTTTCAGTGGTGCGATTAAAACAAGAATAGATTCCTCTGTATGTGAACGTATTTGTGAGAGATTCCGTGCACAAAAACAGAAGTAAATGCGTAAAAACGCATAAATGACATTTTTTGCGATGTAAACTCGCGCGCTGTGTTTGTGAACGCGCGAAAGCCCGCGTAAGTGCCATTACTCACTAAAACGCTCTGTTTCCGTCAAAACGTCCCCTTTATTACAGACAAAACGCATATTTTAGCTGATAAATAACCACATCAACCAGCGTTCCACTCACAATACAGCCATTTATTGAGATTTTACCATCGATTTTTTCATAGTTCGTTCCGGAACGCGCTGAACCCTTTATTGTGACGTGGCTACGTGGCGTGCGCGGGGGATTGTGGGAAATGCAGTTCTCTTGGTTCAAAATGACCCTTGAACTTCATGTTTCTTCGTTTTCAATTGAATACAACATAAAGTGTATATGACTAACTTCTACCCACACTAGAATAAGCCTAATAACAAATGTATTGTCTTAAAAAAAAATGTATCCGATTACTCGATTAATCAATAAAATAACCGATAGATTATTCAATTACAAAAATAATCATTTGTTGCAGCCCTAATACACAACACATAATGAATATGCCTTCATGTTGTTAATTGTACTTTGTGTGACAAACCAGTCTTTTGGGAGTGAGCGTGTGTCGTGGTAAAGTATGAAGTGTTTTGGTGGTTTTAGTGTATTTGGATGTGTTTAGGTGCAAGTTTAGAAAAAGTGGACAAGTGTGAAAATGACCAGTAAAAACATTACTACAAAAACTGCATAGTTCGTGTATTAATGCTTAATTGCATGTATTAATTAGGCACTTATTTTACATACTAAGCTTTAACTTTAAGTAATGTAATGAAGTATGTTCATATAGATCATGTGTTAATACTTAATTATAATGATAAAAAGTTTTTGCATCATGTCCCTGCCCGTCTAAAGAAGAACAGAGAAAGTAATTTACACCAGAGAAATGTATTTATACTTTTATTTTATCATTTTGTTCCTTTAACTTAATCTGTTTGTTCATTTATGTCTTGGGAATTAATCAGACTGCATTTCACAACGTCTTATGACCAATAAAGAATCTTGGATTTTGGTGGAATGCTGTAGTGGACTTCAGAATCATTCTAAGCGGGTTATAGTTTAGATTTATTAATTTAGCATTTTCTTTATATACTTCCCTTTAACTTTAATGTGTTTTAAAGGCAGGCAGAGTGGCCTAGTCGAGACCAGAAAGTGTGTATTCTGGGAGCAGCAAGAGGTGGTGAGAGAGTTTGGCGTTGTTAGGGTGTTTTTTTGGGTTGATGAAGTTAAAGAGTTGAGCTCAGGTCAGCCGAGGCTGGTGACAGGACAGATCGCCTCTGTCCAAAAACAGCTGGACCTCGATTTTTCTTTCAAATAGCAGCATTCTTACTGAAGAGAGTCAGTGTCTGAAGCAGTCCCACACACACACAGGCATCTTGAGCATCCCCCAGTTTAAACATGCAGCAGTGTTGGAGGGTAATTAGTTTTATTTATGGCTTTATTTTTAGCTGAAATAACAGCAGCGCCGCAGACTGACCTGAGACTGATATGGACAAACCCTCAGCTGGTAGTGCCCAAAACATACGCCTAAAATAACGTTTAGACAAACCTATGAGTCAGTAGCGTTTCATCACAAAGCAAAAGCAGTAACAGTTATATTGAGATTGATCATCTTTCTTAAGTGAAGAATAAGGTCAGGAGATGGGTTTTTAGGAACTCCACATCTAAGCAGTTTCCACCTTCTAATTATCGCTTTACAACTTTATTAAAGGCTCAGTAGGAAATGTGGCTGAAGTACGACGGCGTATTAGGGCCATTGTATATAAAAAAAATAATAAAATGGGGCTGGGGAGGGGGTAAAATTACAAGAAAAAAGTCAGAAATTCTGAGATTAATGTCATATATTTGCGTGAAAAAACTCGGATATTCTATGACATTGTAAAGTCATAAATTTCCGACAATAAAGTCCAAATTTTTGAGTTTAAAGTGGTAAATATACGAGAAAAAACTCACAAATTTGCGAGAAAAAAGTCAGAGATTCTCTGAGATTTTAAAGTCACAAAAAAGCAGGAAATCACGGAACCACAACGCCTGTGCGAAACTTTGCCACCGGACGCTTCACACGGAGGCACACGCTCATGGTGAAGAGGTGGTTATTGACAGTTATGTTTCATGTCTTGTGTATCACGGTAGATCACGTAAGCGTCCGGTGGCGAAGTTTCACATGGGAGTTTTTTCACGCAAATATATGACAATTACAGAATTTCTGACTTTTTTCTCGTAATTTTACCCCCCTCCCCAGCCCCGTTTTTTTTAATATATATATATACAATGGCCCTAATACGCCGTCGTACTGAAGCGCCACATTCAAGAGGATATAAATATTCCAAAATATATGCCCAAATATTAGGAATAATGTTATGAGACCTGATTACAAAGTCTGTAATGAACTGGGCGGTGCTGTTCCAAAAAGAATGAAACCAGTTTTAAATATTTAGTCAGGAATTATAAAGTTGATCAATGCTGACAGCTAACAGACAATTGTCTGACTAATTCTCATATCATTAGTTTTGACTCTTTATCTGCTTTGGAGTCACCGTACACGCAGCCGGGTATTCACAAAAACGGATATTATTTAAGCGGTTGTGCCTATCGTCCACACGTAAACAGAAGTTCGGCGACTACGTGTGGACGGGGAAAACAGAGTTTTATGTTCACAGCATCATAAGCGTGTGACAGAGACGCGTTGCCGTCAGGTGTGCGAGGTTTGTTTCCGTTGAAGACACTCTCAGAGCAGCAATTCTCGTCTTCTTTATTCGAGCTATTTGTGCTCGTTTGCACCTGCTAACGTTTAAAAGTAACTCCACTTCCCTCTCTGTCCACATGAAGCACCCTCTAGTCGCATTTACATCCAGAGCGACTTACACCTCCTACTTTCAGGGACAGCTCCCCTGAGAGCAACTTAGGGTTAAGGGTCTTGCTCTGGGACCCAATGTTGGTAACACCAGAGGTCGGAGTCGAACCCACAACCTCTGGGTCCCAAGGCGAGCGTCCTACCACTGGGCCACCTACACGCCTTTATTTACCAAGCAACCAAACAAATGTGGTCCTCATGTGGTTTTACCTTACGCCATTCCACATTATTGTTCTGCACACATACACACACTGCTGATGGCCAGTGCTGACCCTTTTTGTAACTTGGACCCTGCATATTGCTGTTTGTGGCTATATTTTCATTTATAGTTGCTCACTCAACAACTCGCCAGTGCTTAAAAAGAATTCTACAATCTGCAGTGGTAAACACTTGTTCAGTCCAAAACCTTTGGGTGTATATATTCCACGCGTGGCTGAACGGTGAAACTGGTGTGATATGGTTTGGACTTGAGTGGGTAATATGACAGATTTCAGTGCTCTGCAGGACCCGTGTTTATGGGAAAATGGGTCTGCATTTACAGACGCGGGTTTCTGGAAGAAATGCAGCCAAAAGGGCCAAAGAGGCTTTTTGGATCTGCTGATCATAACATGCTAATTTATCTGCCGTCATATTTTATTTGTCAAGGTTTGTGTTGATACTCTTAGAGAACGCTCCTTCATTTGTGTTTTTATTGCTGTCTGCAAATGTGTGTGTCTCCAATATAACGAGACATAAAGTCATCTGGGGAAAGTGCCCAGACCCTTGCTGATTAGAACGCTGGCATAGACCTGGCATACAGAGTTTAACACTGTGTGAAAGTTTGCTCAACTTAAGTGTGTGTGTGTGTGTGTGTGTGTGTGAGAGAGAGAGAAAGACAGATAGACCCCCTTATGAGTGTTTTTCTTTTCTTAAATCTTTCCCAATTTCCATCTAAATGTTTATTATCTTCCAGCAAGTCAATGGGCAACAAAAACTTCATCCACACAAAAGAACAAAGACAATACAACACAACACCACCACAATGCAACCCCTGCAGTGCGTACAGCTCCGGTCCTGCTGCCGGTCGACACAGCAACGCTGCAGCAGCTCCACTCTCCAACACTAGTATGGACCTGAGCTGTTCTGGGGTCAGTTTGGGGTAATTGTGGGTCTTATGTCCTGGTCCTGCTTAGTCCTTTTCTAACAAATATATAAGATTTATGGTCAGTTTAGGACTGTTCCAGTGTCAGATTGGATCTTAGGTTAGTGTAGGGTCGTTCAGGGGGTCATTTTGGATCTTTGGGTTTTTCTGGGGTAAATATGGGTCTTGCGGTCAGTTTAGTGCTTTTCTAACATATGTATGGGCTTATGGTCAGTGTACGATTGTTCCAGGGTCAGTTTGGATCTTATGAGTCTTAGTTGTAGGGCAGTTTTGGGGTTGGTTTGGCTCTTAGGGTTAATGTAGTGCAGTTCTTGGGTCAGTTTGTGGTGAGTGTGTGTCATGGTCAGTTTGAGGCTGTTCTATGATCATATTTTAGGCTTTTATTGGATAAGCATCTTATGGTCAGTTGTGGAACTGTTCTGGAGTCAGAATAGGGCTTTTCCTGGTGTAAGTGTGGATTTCAAAGTTAATTTGGAACTGTTTTGTGGTCAGTGTGGATCTTATGGTATATGTGGAGCTGGTCTTGTGTTAGTTTTGGGCTTTGCTGGGATTAGTGTGGGTTGTATTGTCAGTTACAGGCTGCTCTGGGGTCAGTGTGGCTCTTATGCTTTGTGTAGGGCTGTTCTGGAGTAAAGGTGGGTTTTAGGGTCAACTTGGGACTTCTCCGCGGTTAGTGTGGGTCTTGGGGTCAGTTGTAGGACTGCTCTGGGTTCCGTTTTTGGACTTTTCCGAGGACGTTGTGGATCTTGTGATCAGCGTGGAGCCGTTCTGAGGTCAGACTGATTCAACATGAGAAACGTCAGTTGCTCTTTAACGTGGAATATTTTTGGAGGTTCTATAACGCTCTCACCCAGGCACGAAGAGAAAGAATTTAACACACAAATGAAGACTTTCAGAAGTCTCCATCCCCAGGCAGCTGCAGAAGGCCGCAGGACGGCTGGACGTTGCGTCTCTCCAAACTGCTTTTAGAACAAATTCCAGCTTAATCACATTCCACCATCTATCTACTTAGATATAATTTAATACACTCACTCATTCACTCACTCACTCGCCCTCTCTCCTGCAGCTGTAGTGTAATGTCTGACAGATAAGATATTATCACTCTAAATGTGCTGTGATCTGTGTGTGTGTGTTTCTGCCGAGATAATAAGACGATTGTCGAGCTGATATGATCTTGTTGTGTCTATCTAGTCAACAGTAGCTGCTGCTTACTCATACCCAGTGTGTGTGTGTGTGTGTGTGTTTACGTCTCCGTTGGGGAGGGGTTCCCACTAACACACACACCCGTAAGAGCGTGTTGAGCGTGCAGTGTGTAGGTTGTTCGATCTGTGTGATGTTTAAGTACATAAGTGTGGTTTATCTCCAAACTAAAACTAATGATCATCTTTTAATAACTTAATAACACATTACAAACACACATCATAATGCTGCTTTACACCAGATCTGAGACGTGCATGTGTGTGTATTTACTTAAGAGAAAGAGCAGTTAAATGAGAGTTAGTATTAGGTTTAGGCCCAGCGTGAGTGATATCGTGTTACGCCGTCCCTGGAGGAAATGTTAGACTTCTGTAATACGCAACACTTTGTTTGTGTGTGTGTGTGTGTGTGTGAGAGAGAGAGAGAGAGAGAGAGAGAGAGAATGTTCCAATGTTCCTCCTCTGAAACTGGAGCTCTTGTGACCGTCGTGTTTCGTCACCACCTGTCACTCAAATCTGACCTCACGCCCCCCAGGCCACGGACTCTGGTCCGCATGTGTGTGTATATGTGTGTGTCGTAACGCGCAAGGGTAAAGGAGACGACAGCGGGCCGTCCCCTACCTAGACAGTCGTTACTTAATCTCTCTCGCGCTCGCCGTCTCTCTCTTTTACACACACACTCCAACATTGGGAAAACAGGTTAGAACACACGCTCGTCTTTCAGCGCGCTGCTGTTTTCACAGCGTATGCAATAATACGGAGAAGTTTTGGCAGACGTCTTTAAAACCTTAATGTACAGCCCGCCGCAGACTGACAGGAACGCCGGCACATCTGGGAGTTGGAGAATTCTGCTGAATTCCGAAATAAACCCCGATCGGACGTGCGGAAAGCTCCTACCCCCACCCCACCTCGTCTCCCCCACCCCCACCCCGTACCCCTGTCCGGTGCCGGGGCCGATCTCACACGCTTTTGAAAGTGAACACAGGGCAATTATGTCTACAAGCTGAAAGGTGCAAAGGCAGCAAAGAAACCTTTCATTCATTAACTCCAACTCTTGAGTGTGTGTGAGTGTGTGTGTGTGTGACCCAGCTCATTAGTGTGTGCAGTTACCCGTGGCTAAGTGGCGTAGTGTGTGAGTGAATGGAGCCGGCCAGTCTCTCTGCCACGCCTTTTTTTTAGGTGTGTGTGTAAGTGTGTGTGAGAAAGAGAAAAAGAAAGAGCTAATTAGCCGGTGTTTTTCCCGGTAGCAGATTTTTACTGGGAGCAGCTTTATAAGAGTGTGTGTGTATGTGTGTGTGTGTGTGTGTGTGTGTGTGTGTGTGTGTGCGGAGTGCTTTTTAACACAAATGTGAAAGCAGGGCATGTGTATATATGTGTGTGTGTCTGTGTGTGTGTGTGGTTCTGTACTAAACTCATTCTGGGGACCGACGTCGGACTCCACATCTACAAACTGGGGACCGTTCCGCCTTCTGCTTTTCACTAAAATGCGGCGCCGTTATGCACAAAGCAGACAGACCATGTACTAGTGAATGTCGAGATTAAAAATATTCAACGTAAAATATCGTAATATAGAGCTCCTTCCTTTACGTTTACACTCGATTAAAAGTATGTAAAGTCATCACCTGCTTTATTAACGTTCTCATCAACTGGGAGCTACACACACAGAATTAAGAGAGCGTTTTAATCAGTGGACCCAAAACTGAACAACACACAACCAAAACGCCTGAGATGTCAACCTTCACTGCTCTCACCGTTGGATGTGATTAGGATCATTAGCTCAGCGTCATGTTCGCGTTATGAATTGGGTTAATAAGCCACGCTCTGAGGCCTACTGCCTTTAACGGGATAGAGACGTAGAGACAGACTGTCTGTGTGTGTGAGACGGAGGGGGAAAGAGTGTGTAGTTGTTGCTGTCCCATATTGGAGAGACAGATGTCCTTGTCTCCGCCCCTCCCCCCTCTCGGCCCCGCCCCTCCGCTCCCTATCAAAAGGCTGGGAGCGGCGTAACGCCCATCAATCACGCTGAGTGACAGCCGGGGGTGTGTGTGACACGGTGGGTGTGTGTGAGTGTGTAGCGTGTGTTGGGACACAAGAATGCGTCTGTGCTGATAAAGCCACTTTATCTACTCCTGAGAGCCTGCTCCAACATTATTAACCACACACACACACACACATCTGCTCAAAGGCTATCAGTGAACAGAGATGTTTAACATGAACGTCCTTCATTCTTCTCATTCTCTCCGTCTCTCCATTACACATTCATCTCTCTCTCTCTCTGCTTCGGGAGAAAAATATCATCTTTAACTGTGAAACATAATCATGTGCTTATTGTTTTAAATTCTAAATTTGTCTATATACATACAGTATATATGAGGCAAAATAAGCAAGACTTTACTTTAAAACATTATTATTATTATTATTATTATTATTATTATTATTATTATTATTATTACACTCAAAATGAGAATATTATGCAACCATACAAATGTTATACACACCTTGATATTGTATAAACCATACTAAATACAACTTACAATGTACTATATTTGATATAAAACATTATGTATTTATAATCTTTAATTTTGTATAACTTTTTGATTTTCAGTATGGCTGAATGGTCCAATGAAAGTTGGAAACCCAGCAGGACATTTAATAAGTAAGAGTAAAATAAGATAAGAGTTTAGAACCGTCTAATGTTTAAATAATTAACCTAGTTATAGGGTTAGAAAATAAAAATAATTCTGCAAATAGAATTATAATAAAATGATCAGTAATTTTATTTCACGCAGTAATGATACGAAGGAGCAGAAACTGTGATGAACAACATTAAAACCTGTAGTTATTCAGCAGACAAGCAGCAGAGTGTAAATGCTCGTGTTGTTAGTGACTTAACAACCAGTCAATGTCCCAGAGGTCAAGCATTTACTGACCGATGACGAGTTCCAGCATTGTGCGTGTGTGGAGACGGTCATCACACTCCATATAACATCCAGCACACTCATTCTCTATCTGATTGTGTCTCCTCCATCTCCCGAACTCAGTGTGTGTGTGTGTTTTCAACTATAGTCATATTTATGTCTAAGATACCGACTTGGTGTTACACATCAATACACTCGAGAGAGAAAGAGTGGGAGACAGATAAAGATGGAGGGAGGGTCACACTGACCTCACACTGACCACACATTGCTGTCCTCCACAACACATCAGCTTATACACACCGTCATATCACAGTGTGTGTGTGTGTGTGTGTGGTAAAGAGACTCTGAGGTGTTATTACTCCATATATATACAGTACATGTACACATATATACTCCCATGTGGAGAAAGTGTTGACTTCCTGGTCATATGTGAGTGTGTGTGTGTGTGTGTGTGTGTGCTGTAGGGTGTGTGTGTGTGTGTGTTTTTACTGACCTCAAATTTCCATTCGTGCTAAATAACATAACCATCCATTTGTGGTAGACACAATAGGAACACACACACACACACACATGCAGCTGGCCGGGCTTGTGTGCTGAAGTGTGTGTGTGTTGGAGTGTGTGTGCAGGAAGTCTAAACTAACGGTGGAAAACATCCTGAGTGTTGATTAGCATCCTGCTGGATCCCACACACATGTGTGTGTAAGTGTGTGTGAGAGTGTGTGAGAGTGTGTGTGTGAGAGTGTGTGTGTATGTAAGTGTGTATGTGAGAGTGTGTGTGTGTGAGAGTGTGTGTGAGAGTGTGTGTGTGTGTGTATGTAAGTGTGTATGTAAGTGTGTGTGAGAGTGTGTGTGTGTGGAGTGTGTGTGTGTGTGTGTGTGTGTGGAGTGTGTGTGTGTGTGTGGAGTGTGTGTGTGGAGTGTGTGTGTGTGTGGAGTGTGTGTGTGTGTGGAGTGTGTGTGTGGAGTGTATGTGTGTGTGTGGAGTGTGTGTGTGTGTGTGTGTGGAGTGTGTGTGTGTGTGTGTGGAGTGTGTGTGTGTGTGGAGTGTGTGTGTGTGTGGAGTGTGTGTGTGTTCCCTCCTTCCCTCCTTCCTCCTCTCCTTCCCTCTCCTTCCTTCCCTCTTCCTCTCCTTCACTCTCCTCCTTCCCTCCTCCTCCTTCCTTCCTCCTTCCACCTCCTTTCCTTCTTCTCTTGCTCACCTTCTCTTCCTCCCCCTCCTCCTTCCTTCTTCCATCGGCTCTCCTCCTTCCTTCCTCCTCCCTTCCTTCCTTCCTCCTTCCTTCCTCCTCCTCCTTCCTCCTTCCTTCCTTCCTCCTCCTTCCCTTCCTTCCCTTCCCTCTCCTTCCTCCTCCTCCTTCCTCCTTCCTTCCTTCCTTCCTTCCTCCTCCTTCCCTCTCCTCCCTTCCTCCTTCCCTCTCCTTCCCCCTTTCCTTTCGCCTCCTTCCTTCCTTCCCCCTCCTCCTTCCCTCTCCTTCCCTCCTCCTTCCCTCTCCTTCCTCTCCCTCTCCTTCCCCCTCCTTCCTTCTTTTCTTCCCTCCAACTATGTCTCTTCTCCCTTCTAATGCCTTTTCTTTTTCATGCACTCCTCCTTTCTCTCTTCCTCTTTTAGCCACTCCCTCTCTCATGATCTGTTTATCAACTACAGTATCTCTCCACCCATCTATCGCGATCAATCGCCTTCCTTTCTTCCTGACTTCTTTCATCTCTTCACCTTCTCTCTCCCTCCGCTCTCTGAATCCAAATACCAACAAAACACACAATAACAAAAAATACACAACACACACAACAAACTTATCAGACAGCAGAGAACTCTTCTTCTAGGCCTGTTCTCACCTCACCCTCACCCACACAATAATTCTCTGAGAGAAAGACAGCAGTTCTTGGGAGATTTCAGAGATGCACCTGTCTCGGAGCAATCCACAGCCCTGACAGCCTCTCACCTGTCCTTGCACACTCCATTAAATCACGCAAAAACACACACACACACACAGTTTCTGGGCAGTCAGGGAGCACAATTCTCTCTGTCTTGTCCTTCCAGTGCTGCTTCACATTCACCTTTTTATACACACACATGACACTCTGGCTATTACGCCGCTCAGGCAGATGTACAGTGTCAGTTTGACTGTGAAACATAAATCTCATGATAAACACAGTGCAGATGGTGAATAACTCACTGAAACACACACACTGCTGTAAAGTGGCTCTAGAGCGGTTATTTTAGTCCTGAGAGACGTGGACCAGCTCTTCAAACGGTCTTTCTGGAGCTGAACACTAGCGGTGTGATGAGACGCTCGGCTCACAAGACGCAGACAAGACCTACACAATACAGAAGACTGCTGGAGGAGAACGCAGACGCAGAGACGTAAGTACAGGAGACTGCTGAGGAGAACAAGACGCATACAGGAGACTGGGTTGAGGGCACGAGACGAGACGACAGGAGACTGGCTAGGAGAACGAGACGACAGCAGGAGACTGCTGAGGAGGACAACGATACAGGAGACTGCTGAGGAGAACGAGACGACAATACAGGAGACTGGGTTGAGGGGAGAACGAGATGCCAATACAGGAGACTGCTGAGGAGAACGCAGGACGAGATGATACAGGAGACTGCTGAGGAGAACGTAGGACAGACAATACAGGAGACTGGGTTGATAGGAGAACGAGACGATAGCAGGAGACTGGGTTGAGGAGAACGAGACATACAGTGAGACTGGGCTGAGGAGAACGTGAGACGAGACAATACAGGGAGACTGGGTTGAGGAGAACGAGACGACAAGCAGGAGACTCCTGCTGAGGAGAATCCAGGATGATACAGGAGACTGGCTGAGGAGAATGAGACGAGATGATACAGAGACCTGCTGAGGAGAACGTAGATGACAAGCAGGAGGACTGGGTTGAGGAGAACGACGAGATGATACAGGAGACTGGGTTGAGGAGAACGAGACGAGACAATACAGGAGACTGGGTTGAGGAGAATGAGACGAGATGATACAGGAGACTGCGTTGAGGAGAACGAGGACGAGACAACAAGCAGGAGACTGCTGAGGAGGAACGAGATGATACAGGAGACGGGGTTGGAGGAGGAACGAGAGGGGTCAAGCAGGAGACTGGGTTGAGGAGAACAAATCGACAAGGTAGACTGCTGAGGAGAATGGGAGACGAGATGATACAGGAGACTGGGTTGGAGAACGAGACGACAGGAGACTGCTTGAGGGAGAACGAGACGACAGCAGGAGACTGCTGACGAGAACAAGACGATACAGGAGACTGGGTTGACAAGAACGAGACGAGATGATACAGGAGACTGCTGGAGGAGAACTAGACGGAGACAGCCAAGCAGGAGACTGTTGAGGAGAAATCTAGATGAGATGATACAGGAGACTGCTGGAGGAGAGCTAGGACGAGATGATACAGAGACTGGGTTGAGGAGAACTAGACGAGACAACAGGAGACTGGGTTGAGGGGGAGAATCTGAGACGATACAGGAGACTGGGTTGAGGAGAACGAGACGAGACACAGGAGACTGGGTTGAGGAGAACGAGATGAGATGATACAGGAGGATCACAGTGAGAGCGAGACGCAGATGATACAGTGGAGACTGCTGAGGAGAATCTAGGACGAGACACAGGAGACTGCTGAGGAGACCCAGACGGCGGTGAGACTGGGTTGAGGAGAACGAGACGATACAGGAGACTGGGTTGAGGAGAATGAGACGAGATGATACAGGAGACTGGGTTGAGGAGAACGAGACGAGACAATACAGGAGACTGCTGAGGAGAACGCAGACGACACAGGAGACTGCTGAGGAGAACGAGACGATACAGGAGATCATGAGGAGAATGAGACGATGATACAGGAGACTGGGTTGAGGAGAAATCTAGACGAGACACACAGGAGACTGCTGAGGAGAACGAGATGAGCAGGAGACTGCTGGAGGAGAATGCAGAATACAGGAGATCACAGGAGAACAAATCTCTATACAGGAGACTGCTGAGGAGAATGAGATGAGATGAGGCAGAGACTGGGTTGTGAGAACGAGACTTACAGGAGATCAAGGAGGAGAGAACGAGACGATACAGGAGACTGGGTTGAGGAGAACGAGACGAGCAGGAGACTGGGTTGAGGAGAGCGAGACGAGATGAGACAGGAGACTGGGTTGAGGAGAACGAGACGAGACAATACAGGAGACTGGTTGAGGAGAACGAGATGAGATGATAAGAGAGATCAAAGCTATGGAGAATCAGTTGAGACTGCTTGAGGGAGAACGAGACCCATACAGAGATTGGGGTTGAGGAGAATGAGACGAGATGGATACAGGAGACTGTGTTGAGGAGAACGAGATTAGACAATAATACAGGAGACTGGTTGAGGAGAACGGTATTTGTACAGGAGACCAAGGAGGAGAACGAGACGAAGTACAGGAGACTGGGCGGAGGGAGAGTAGGACGAGATGACAGGAGACTGCTGAGGAGAACGAGACGAGACAATACAGGAGACTGGGTTGAGGAGAACGAGATGAGATGATACAGGAGACTGGGTTGAGGAGAACGAGACGAGACAATACAGGAGATCATGGTGGAGAACAAGACGATACAGGAGACTGGGTTGAGGAGAACGAGACGAGACAATACAGGAGACTGGGTTGAGGAGAGCGAGACGAGATGATACAGGAGACTGCGTTGAGGAGAATGAGATGAGATGATACAGGAGACTGGGTTGAGGAGAACGAGACGAGACAATACAGGAGACTGGGTTGAGGAGAACGAGACGACATAGGAGACTGAAGCAGGAGAACGACGACAGGAGACTGAAGGAGGGGAGAATGAGATGAGATGATACAGGAGACTGGGTTGAGGAGAACGAGACGAGACAATACAGGAGACTGCGTTGAGGAGAACGAGACGATACAGGAGACTGGGTTGAGGAGAACGAGATGAGATGATACAGGAGATCAAGGAGGAGAATGAGACTAGATGATACAGGAGACTGGGGTTGAGGAGAACGAGACTTGAGACAATACAGGAAAATCAAGGAGGAGAACCCAGGACGATACAGGAGATTGCTGAGGAGAACAAGACGAGATGATACAGGAGACTGGGTTGAGGAGAATGAGACGAGATGATACAGGAGACTGGGTTGACTTGTATGATGTCGAGATGAGGGAATATGGACATGTCTTTCATTTGACTGAAAGATAGAAAGATTTAGTGCATCAGCTGACCAGAAAGAAAGAAGAAGTAACAGAAACGGAGGAAAAGCGATAGAATAAAGGGAAGAAAAGAAGAGAGAGGGAGGACAAAAGGAGAGAGAAAGAAAAAATAAAGAGGGAGAAGGACAAAAAGGCGAGAAAAGAAAGAAGAGGGGGAAAAGAAAAGGGAGATGAACAGGAAAGAAAGAAAAAAGAGAGAAAAGATGAGAGAAGAAAGAAAGAAGGAGCGACTGATAAAATAAAAGACATATCTCCATCTTGCTTTTTCTGCATCTCTGTATCTCTCCATCGCTCCTTCTTTCACACTCTCTCTCTCACTCCCCCTTTCCCCCTTTCTTCTTTTTTCTCTCCATCTCCCACTCTCTTTTCTCCAACTCTCTCTCCTCTAACTCTCGCTCACTCTCCCTCTCCCTCTCTCCATCTTTCTGCATCTCTTTTAATCCATCTCTCACACACACATTAATCCAAGTTGAGGAAGGGGAGTAACACCTCGTTATCATGTCTCTCAGATTCACGGCGGAGTGTGTGTGTGTGTGTGATTAAGAGCAGAGAGTTCAGCAGCGTGCTTATGTGTTTTTATAACCCATTTTCAACGAGTTCAAAGACAAACCAGCACACACACACACACACTCACACACAGACGTTTATACACAGAGACTGAGACGTAATAAATGTTCACTTTAGGTAAATTTATTATTGTGCAAAACTGTTATTCCTCCAAATAATTTCAAATATGCTGACGGCAAAGCCTGGGAGAGATTAAACACACACACACTCTCACACACAAAAATATTATATATTTCTACATTTTATGACTTTTAGAGTAAGTAGCTACAAGTACAGCATACACATCAATCTTTACTCTTCATGTCTGAAACACACACACACACACCTGCTGTAAATAAGACTGATGTGGAACATTTGAAGTGGGCTTACGATATAAAGACTACATTTGAGAGACTAATAAATACTTAAAGCAGTGAAATAGGGATGATGCAACTCCCTCCTCCTCCTCTTTCTCCACAACACACACCTAAACTCTCTCTCAGTGTGTGTGTGTGTGTGTGTGAGCCGCCGTAATTCAGATAACTCATGATTAAAGCCTTCGCGAGAAGCGTATCTCATTTCACTTTTATTTCACGCGTACACATCAACACACGTCGTCCCCAAATCACCGCAGTTCGAGTCACGCCCAAAAACCTTCCGCTCTTCACGCCAGTGTCAACCTCCACGCTCCTGACCTGACTTCACGCGTTTGTTCACCAAAATAAATCTAGTTCATCGGAGCCTCCAGGATTCAACCAAATTCCCACAAACTCTGCAGATCTGCCACGGTTTGACCAGTCATCGTCAAGCGGGGGGTGGTCTAGAGGGGAGCAGTGTTATGAGGAACGTGATACAAAAGTAACACAATTACAGGAAAGTGAGAAGTGACGTATAACATCGACCACTATCGCTTTTTTACGTCAATAATATCAGACTGATGCTTAGATTTACCCGATATTCAAAAATCCTTCTGGGGAGGTTTGATGAATATGTCACATTTACAGGAAGTTTTCTGATGTGTGCATAAATGTGTGTGTCTGTGCGTGTGTAACGTTTTTTTAAAAGCACAGTTAGGGCTGAGCGATATATGGAATATACGCGATGTATCTCGCTTGTTCCACGTATGTATGTAGTAAATGACTATATCGTGACCATCGAGTATAAATCCTAAAGTTATTGTTAAACAGACAGCACGTACTCTCCTAGCGCATGCACGTTTTGTACCGCTTTCGTGTTTTGCTTCTCTGCTCACTCCCCCGCCTATGGCGTCACATCAATGCCAAAACTAGAGCTGCGCAAGAAATGGTTAGAAGGTGAATTTCAAAGTCGCGAGCGCAAATGTGAAACTCGAGAGAAAATTAAGAATCGAGTGCGCCGGGTTAGATAATTATTGCTAATAAACTGTATTTTTCTCTCGCAATGTTCTTTTTTCCTCTCGATGTTAAAATGTCTCGGGCGGGTTTGGCAGTTTGGGGCGGGTTTTAAGTGTTTGGGGCGGGTTTTGGTGTTTGGGGCGGCTGGGTGTTTGGGGCGGGTTTTGGCGGTTTGAAGGGATTGGGTAATCGAAGTGGTCATAGCCAGGGCGGGTTTATGTTTGGGGCGGGGTTTTAAGGTTTGGGGCGGGTTTTGGCAGTTTGGGGGCGGGTTTATGGTTTGGGGCGGGCTTATGGTTTGGGGGCGGGGTTTTGGCAGTTTAAAGTGGGTTTAAGGGTTTGGGGGCGGGTTTTGGCAGCTTCGTCATGTAATCCCATTACCGATGGCTCTGGTTCAGGATTGACTGCAATAATTACAGACAGTTTCTTTACAGAAACCAAAGATGACGGAGGAAGAGGAACAGTGACAAGGAAGATTAAACATACAGAAGTTTATCAACCTTATAATTCTAATTTATTATTAGGTCTATTAATGCCATCAAGCACTAAATCAACTAGCCCTTGCCCACTTGTTCGTCCTCAATATAAAGTATGTGCCTATATATTATACTTTTGTTTAAAATAAAAGCATTTATTATGTTAAACTTACAATTCATTATATTGCGTCATTTTATAAACATAAGACCGAATTTATCATTTATACAATGATTTATATAGATATATATCGTGTATCGTGATACAGCTTAAAAATGTCGCAATATTATTTTTATGCCATATCGCCCAGCCCTAAGCACAATCGCTGTTCAGTTTGAGCCTGAGAAAAATAAAAGTGTATGATGTCCAAAATCAACAACAATGATGTTGAAGTTGATAAACCACACACACACTCACACACACCTTCTCACACGCCATATACACACGCTGGTATGGAATAAAGGCATCGTGTTTGGTGGTTTGTGTCGTCAGCCGTCTTTGTTTCTGTGTTTATAGGCTGCAGAAGAAAGCAGTTGAAATAAATAGTGGATTTTAACTAAAAGACCACACACACACACACACACCTTCTGAAGGGTGGGGAGCACATTGGCAGCTCTCTCCAACACGGTTCATGGGGCAGCTGGTGGCGTAGCAGTTAGGGAGCTGGTTCAAATCCCGGACTGGTAACGGTACCACTGAGGTGCTCATCAGTCTGAGGTTCTGCTCCACGTGTACTGCCCTAATAAAGCTGCCCGCTGCTCCTTCATGGACGTGCCTGGGCACAGCTCATATCAAGCATGTATTATGTCTACAGTGACAGATAATCACGTAAATCCCAATTTTAATGTAATTTATTATTCAAATTTTGTTACACAATAAGACGTAGGGAAGTGTTTCATATGTCATTATTATTCCTCAAAACTACATCATAACTATAAAGGACTATTCATACAGGACGAGTGTAGCATGAGGACGTGGGGTAATGCGATTTTACCACAGGACGTGTGTAACATTAACAGCCGAATGACAGGGGGTTAGAGAAGTCTCAGTAAAATTCCTAAAAGTGGGAGGTGAAACTGGAATTATGCACCAACGTCACCCATGGCAAGCGCTCCCGTCTTCAGGCTTCCTGTTTGGTCTGCTACTTTTACTGCGGAGCGCTCCAAAGTTGAAAAGCATTAAAAATAATTGCCAAATTTGGATGGTGATTTGACGCTTTATGAAGCATGCTGCGTTGTTACATAACGGTTGGTAATAAACACTTATCTAAAGCAATAAGAAGCTTCCTGCTTCTTGCAAGTGCTTTCGGCCTTTTATTCCGGAATTGCATTTGTCGTCCAGGATTTCCTCAAGCGCCTCCACACTTGAAAGATGACAAGCAAGATGACGGAACGTTTACATGCGCGTTTACTAAGCCTCGACCGATTATCAGAGAGTGATATTATCAGAGCAGTAGTCAATCAACACCGGAGCCTTGTTGCCACTCACACCACACTCACACACGAGCGCAGCGTGAAGCCCAAGAAGGAGAAGAGCACCACTATAATGTAAAAGCATTTATAAACGGCAGTTGTGTTAAAGGTGTGTGTGGATTTGACAGAGATGAGTTACTAGCAATAATCAGTATCGATATCGGCCCTCAAGTCGACCTCTCGTGTTCACAGCAGGTCTGTCCAGATGGGATTAGTGTTACCTGAGCTCATTTTTCCACACATTTTTCACAGAAGGAAACTCTATAATCTTTACCGTCACTGTCCATACGACAGATTACAGATATGGTAATATTCAGACGGATTAAATGTGAATCTCCACGGCAAAAACCAGCCATTGTCGCAAATTTTCAAAATTGAGTTATTATGTTTTGATGAAAGGGCATAAATCAAGCTTCAAAACGATACCTATATGGAATGAATAGGACGACATATGACTGACATATCAACATTCAAAGGAGTCGGGTTTCTCCTGTTCTCCTTAGGTTAACTGAACTGGAGACGAAGATGGATTCCGGAGAAATATCTTCACGCTTAGTCAACCAGTGGATTTAGCGTAAATATTGAAGTAGAGCGGTCAAAACACAAACTTTTAACATTCTGCTGGAATTAAATTCCTCACCTCAAGAAAGTCATGTTTTTAGGATGGAAAGGTAAGTTTTTCAGCCAACTTATTCACAACAGTACAGTAGAGACCTTCCACTGTTTCAAAACACTAAAAACAAAAAATCCAACATTTTACCCCACGCAACATAAACGCTCGTTTTTCTCGGAAACCTCCGTCATTGCGACAAGCCACTGGTTTTGCCGTGAGGCCCATGATACCACTGCTGATGACATTTTTTAACCCCAACGCCCTGGGCGTAGAAGTAATCCCAGTAGAAGTCCAGTCCAGCTCTCTGGAAGCAACACTATGAAGATGTCAAGCTCAAGACTTTTTACTGTAGACTTCATGTGAGAAAAGCTGATTAGGGTTCAGGGTTAGGGGAAGTCAAAATACGATTTAACCACATACTGCACATTGGCTGTGTGTGTGTGTGTGTGTGTTCTGGATGAAAGAATTCCCAGTATTATATTTTCATCAAATGATAATATTAGCCAAAACTCTTAATCAGCCTTAAAAAGCAGAAAACGTAGAAATGAGAAATGAGAAATGTAGCTATGGAGATGGAGGACTGTGGTACACTGTGTAATGAGATATGATTTACTGTACATTTATATTTGGGTCTAAATGTGTGTGTGTGTGTGTGTGTGTGCACTCTTGAACTCCTCTGCGTCTTTCCTCTCCCACACGGAAATCACTCTCTTCACAATCAGAGCTAAAAGAATCAACACACACACACACACACACACAGCTAGTTGATGGATGTCTGTATTGCTGTATGTCTGCCTGTACAAAGTGTGTGTGTCTTTTTGACAGTATACTAACCCATATTCCATATTCACATTTATTAATGTATTCATTCATTCGCCGAAGCGCTTTATCCCAACCGGAGTCACGCGGGGGAAACGGAGCCTATCCCAGAACGGGGACCAACCCGGTATATTAACTTTAAACTTTAAACATACTGCAAAAAATGACCATTTCTGAAATATCTGGCTCCATCTCTCCCTCCAGCAGGATCTCACCGTAGTTTGGCCTCTAACAAAGTTTTTCCGGCCGATTTTGGGATTTTCTGTAGTGTTTTGATGCTGTAATGTCGGGAACGCTGACAGATCCGAGCAACTTTCCCACATCGGCTCAGATTCCTCAAATCTTTTCTGGGACGAAAATCGCTCGCCCTCCTTCCTGCAAAACAAGCAGAGAAAACGAGAGAGACGGAAAATCACAAGCGCTCCCGTCTTCAGGCTTCCTGTTTGGTCTCCTGCTTTTTCTGCGGAACTCTTCCTCTTGGGGGGTGTGCGCCGCTGTGTAAAGGAGCGCCCAGAGTTGAAAAGCATTAAAAATAATTGCCAAATTTGACGTAGCTTTTTTATAAAGGCCCCCTAGTGGTGGAGATAGAGAATGAAACATAGAAACATTGAGCTTTTTCTTGTTTAAACTCATTTTTAACATGTGAAACAAGTTTAAACAAGAAAAAACAGATTATTTTTCAATATGCATGATACACACTGCCCTCCAAAAGTTTGGAAACGCTTCCTGGCACAGTGGGTTTTGACTCCATATCAGCATAATCCTCATCATTTTTGGTAAAATACATTAAAGTAATTGACATTATTCTTGATTCCAGCACAATTATTTTTATTTTGATACATAATAATGGCAGTATATCCATGTCGGAGTCAGACGCCTTGCCAGCTGTGATGTCTGGTTACTGGTTTAAACTCGGCCCAGGTTTTTAAAAGATTTTTGGCTCAGCACACCTTAATAACTTCCACAACTGATTGGTTGATTGACCGCTCGGACGCCCAGATTATGCAGAGCTGTAATAGCTGCTGATGGTGGATATTCTGATGAATCCAAATTGAAGTATTTTCTATGTAGAAACTGTTTAATAAACTGTTTATGCAATAAAATATGTTTTTTGGTATTTAGGTTGTCCTTTATCAGTGCAACATCACACATTGCAAAAGGATTCACGGCAGCACTGTCCAAAAGCCCACTTTGTCAGGGGCGTTTCCAAACTTTTGGAGGGCAGTGTATATATGATTATTTTTCATGTAAAACAATAATATATGTACTGTATGTATAATCAGCTACAAACTATAATTTATTTACCAACATAACTACCTGTATCATAGCATGTCAGAGGCTTTAAAAGTAGCTATTTTTCAACAAATGTGATATGTTAGGTGGGCAAAAATGCTCCCTCATTATAAGAAACAATACTATATAATATATTATACTGTATATTATTTAATAACATACCTCTCTTTCTATTACGATGTCTGTTTTCAACAAGCAGGTGTTTGCAAAGTATGAAGTGTATGCCTGATTGGCTACTGTGTCTGATTGCATCACGGCGAGCTCTTGCCAGATGGAGTCTGAGGATGGAGTCCACCTTGATTGAGGCAAAAGCAAAAATTTGTGCACGTATTTATCAAAACATAAGACCAAACAAACAGAACGTACACATTTGAGTGTAACTCACACAAACTGAACATCACAACACTCTCTACCTCCAAAACACCGGCATAACCTGACTAGGGCTTGATGTTACTCTGTTAAAAAAATGACCTCCACGCAAAAAACCAGTTTCTGGTCGCAAATTTTCAAAATTGAGTTATTATATTTATCGAATGAATAATGACATATGACTGAGAGATATCAACATTCAAAGGAGTCGGTTTTCTCCTGTCACGCCAAGTGAGAACGGAGAAATCTGCCGCCGAAAGCGACTATCGCCGTAGCACTCACAGACGCTTGGTGCGGTCGCGGCTACGTCTGCATTTACGCTAGCCTACGCTGCATTCACAGCCACACGGAT
Organism: Distichodus sexfasciatus; assembly: GCA_032718565.1. Lineage (NCBI taxonomy): Eukaryota > Metazoa > Chordata > Actinopteri > Characiformes > Distichodontidae > Distichodus > Distichodus sexfasciatus. Next base: position 64,451 of record JAVGVS010000624.1, on the reverse strand, counting down.
AGCCTACCTGCGTTAGGTTAACTGAACTCGGGAGACGGAGATGGATTCCGGAGGAAATATCTTCACGCTAGGTCAACCAGTGGATTTACCGTAAATATTGAAGTAGAGCGGCCAAAACAGAAACTTTTAACATCTCTGCTGGAATTGAATTCCTCACCCCAAGAAAGTCACGTTTTTAGGATGGAAAGGGTAAGTTTTTTCAGCCAAATTTATCTACAACAGTACAGTAGACCTTCCGCTTGTTTCAGCAAAAACACTAAAAACAAAAATCCAAATATTTACCCCAATGCAATATAAATTATGCTTTCTCAGAAACTCTCCGCTATGCATAAGCGGCTGGTTTTATTTTATTTTAACATCATGTTTCACATTATCCTGCAGCACTAAGTCCTCAGTGTTACCGGGTGAAACAGCCTGAACGTAGTTACTACTTTTACTCTGTAGCTCGTATTGTAGTAACTACTATATTACAACAGCAGCTTGTAGTTGAACTGCTTTTAATCAAGTTTGAAAAGTTATTATTTAAAAGTAGCATCATCACCACTGATGCTGATCCTGCTCTCACCGACAGAAGTGAAGCTCTACCAGAGTGTTCGGAGTGGGTGTGATCGAGCTCGTGTTACAGTAACAAAGCTTCAACCTGACACACACTCACAGAGGTTAATCTTACTATCATTATCACTTCACACCTTAATGAGCTTCTTCCACTTCCACTTCCACTCCCTATCCTCTTTCACACCTCACTCAAGTTACACACTCACTCACTCACGCACACAGTCGACCCACTGCTGCTACTCTTTAATGCACCGTTTAACTCCTAATGTGGTCTTATAAGAGATGGGAAGAGGAGGATTAAAATAATCACGTGAATTTAATGAGAGTAAGTCAAATTTGGTGTGTAAATGGAGGGAGGAGCCGTTCTTCTTCTGAGAGGGCTTGTCGATCACAATTTCAATATTCGTATGTGAGTTTTACACGTGACTCTGATTATCATTCCACTTTGCTGAGAAGCGATTCAGAAAGACAGCGATGTTCTCATTAAAGCTGACTAAAGATGCCTTAAAGTAGATCACAATCTTATACCTCTGTAGCTTATTTAAAAGAACAATGTCAATTAAAATATTTTTTTTATTGGCAAATTCCATCATCATTGCATTCCAGAATTAAATTTGCATTACAGTAATTAATACATTCACTGCTCATATTAAAGGCGAGTAAACAAAACCTCTAAAATCTCTATGACCAAGAGCAGTCTTATATCTACAGTCATGATGCTGCACCACATCGCCCTCCACTGGATGTAGAATGAACTGCAGTTAAACTACATAAAAGAAGCATATCACAATGTCCTACTTATTCTAGTAAAAGTTACTCAAAAGTAATGGAGGAGTCGTGTAACACATTACAATTGGAATGTAATTACTTTGAAATAATAGTAACTATTGGTAGTAATCTATAATCCAGTCCGTTTTGGTAGTAACTTGCCCAACGCTAGAAATAACACTATAATAATTTAACGACACAATAGAGCAGTGTAACAGTTTATAGTTGCTCAGTTAAAACATATTCATTCTGAAATTCTGCAAGACTCAATACATTGTGAATATTTGTGAAAGAAATATTTCAGCTCATCAATTAAATTTCAGTCTTCAATTAAATCACAAACCTGAACCTTAGAAGACTTTTATCAGACATGTATACACAGTTTTACATCTGTATCGTAACACACACACACACACAGTCGAGAGGATCCCAATGGAAGTAGGGCAAAGGGGAAAATCACTGTCATTGTTGGAGCTAGTTATAGGAAAGCTGAGACCACACACACACAAACACTCTCACACACACACACACACTCACAGAGCACGATGCTGTGTAATGTCATTGTGAGTCAGTGTTGTTTTAGCTGTGTGGATGCTGGATCTCTCTCTCTCTCTCTCTCTCCAGACCTAACACTAAACCACAAGACAACGTCCCTGCACAACACACTCTACCAAAGGACACATTGTCTTTCACGAGATGAAAGACAATCAGCGATGCACACACACTTTCTGAGAGTACTGGGTGTGATAGTGTGTGTGTGGTGTGTGTTCATGCATTAAGCTGTTTGTGAGGGCCCGACTATCTCCTAGAAGACAGGAAAAGCTTTGACGTATTCACTTACATTGGTGCAGTCGGTACTGAGATCAGGTCACAGGTTCAAATCCCGACTGCCTGCTGTACTGTGCCATTACTAAGGCACTTGACAAGCATGTATACCACTACCCGCTGGTCAAATACAGCTGATTCTTTGCCAGGGCGAAGACAGGATGTGCTGGTGTTCCAAAACTACACATAATGACTACTTAATTCACATGGTTTGTGGGGACATTGACGCAGGAGACCGGCCGCCATGAGCAGAAATGATTTGAGTAGGAAAATGTCCATGTTTTGTCGGAGAAAGAGGTAAAGATGTGCTCTTGGTTACTGAGGTCAAGGTCAGGGTCTAGTCACTATTCACTGGAACTCAGTGGGAGGACCTCACTAAGGTAGTAAAACAAGTGTGTGTGTGTGTGTGTTCACTCTCTCTGACTTTGGTGTCAAATCTGTGGATGTTTTTGTTCAAGAAATACAGCAGAGACTCAGAACATGGAGCAGTCTCCAGATTCCCACCTCACACACACACACACACACACACACATCATCAGATTTCAGCGTGATGTTATTAACTTTGGCTGCTAAACAGGGTCGTACCTAGAAATGCTGTTTTTTAGCCGCATTCCTTCATAACCAAGTGAGGACATAAACTCGGCTAACGCCAACACAATAACACACACACACTCTCACACACACACTACTAAAACTAACACATTAAACCACACACAGCGTGCAAGGCGCTGTCCTTACTGAGCTCTAATTTAATCTACAGAGCCGATCACACAGCATTAAACGTGATTTACTTGTTATTTATCAGCTTTATTCTTGTCCCTTTCGTCCAGAAATGCTCGTTGTATATTTGATTCTACTTTTATGCTGACCTTTTTTGTTGTTTTTCACTAGAGATTTAAAAATGCTCGCTTTTACATTATGAACAGACTGCTTTTGATTATACAGCTTTATTTTTTGTTGTTGTTTAACTTTTTGTGAAATTCATCTTAAAGCAAAAAGAAAAAAAGATCTGAGGCATTGTGTTCACTTACTTTATCCGAGTCATCAGCACGACTAGCATCGTTTACTCTTAGTTTATCGCCGTTGTTAAGCGAAAACAAGCAAATGCAATATTTTGTGCTGACATGCCCTGGCCCTTTTATACTAAACCCGAACGTCTTCTTACAGTATATTACGTATGAACCTATTAATTATCATCTTTATTAGTACAGACTCTGGAATAAAGAATCTTTATTACAAAATAATAATTACAGAAGTTTCACATCAACATGTATTCATATCAAACTTATTCACATCAACTTTAAAAACCTCAATAAAACGTATTCATATTGAACTTATATTATTCAACTTAACGGTTAATTGTTTCTGTCATATTTGTGCATATATATGTATAAATGAACATTTTAATGTCAGAAAAAGAGTTGGTGAGAAATTAGAAACTCTCCTTCATCGTGCAGGTCATTCTGAGTGTTTTACAGAAATAACACAAGAAATGGGACAGTTTAAAATAACTTAAATATAAAAGAACCACTTGAAAGAGTAAAGACGGAGTGAAATAAATTTAAAAAACACAGCAGAAGTGACTAATTAAAGGAATGATAATTCTTTTATATTATACACAGCAGTGTGTGTGTGTGTGTGTGTATAAAAGGACACGCCTGTTTCTCTGGAGAAATAAACTAATTATGATTTTTTCTCAAAATATGTGAGAAATGATTGACGTGATGAGAAAACTTTATATAACCAAATCTACTAATTATCTATCAGGAGAGAAAATCAAAAGACTTCATTGGTGTTGTCTTTAATCGAGGCTACACACACACACACACACTTCCTGCAGAAAGAGAAATAACTGGGAGACTCTTTTGTATTTCCATCTCTGTCCACTCGTCCACTGCCTCTAATCAGTTAGCCTTCTGTCTGCTCGTTCCTGTTTGCGTGTGTTTGTGCTTTCCATGTTTGTCGGTGTGTGTTTGTGTGTTTTCCATAAACATTTCTGAGAAGATTTCCCCCATATATCACATATCACTAATGTGATGCTTCAGTTCGACCTGCCTAATGTTAGTGACGGAGAAAATGCGTGAGAAAATTACATGTTAAATTAAAATAATATAAAGATTACAAACGGGTATAGATTCTTACCTCAAATCACATCTCAAAAATCAGGTGAAAACTGTGTAAATGTGATTTAATAACATATTTCTTCTTATGAGCTGTGATACATTTTATAAAAAATCCGTTGTCAGTTTTATTATATATGCAGTGCACTGCAGTATAATTTATAACGAGCTGCGCACTGTGAAGGATTTATCTTCCGTTACTCGGTTGTTCTGTCGTCCTCTTCGTAGTTCTTCCTCCACGCAGTTGCTCCTGCATGTTTGTTAGCTTTCCACATGAGGATTTCATCAGTTACACCCGGCTCTGTTCAGAAATGAAATCCATTGCTGTTGCTGACGTTGGGAAGGTAGTTTTTCTGAAGCAGCGCTTGCCCCCTCACAGGCACCTTCTACATCTACCTCACCCACTACCTTTCACCCCTAACTACACCTCACCTTTTACACCCCACACCCAATTTCCACACCCACACACAATTACCACTCACCACCTTCACCTAAACCTTTCACCTTTACACCCTCATGACCTACACCCTCACACCTTCACCTACACCTGCACCTCACACCTACACACCCACCCACCTTCACTGCACCTCTCACCCCTAACTGCTACTTCACCTTTACACCTTCTTACACCTACAATTCCTCCTACACAATTACCACCTACCACCTTTCACCAAACTCACTCTCACACCACACCTCACACTTTCACCTACACCTACACCTCCCCACACCCACACACCCACACTCACCCCACACCTCACCCCCACACTCTTTCACTTTGTTAATCTTTCACACCCCACACCTCACACCTAAGCACACACACACCTACCACCTTCACCTAACCACCCTTCCACACCCTCACACCCACACCCCACACCCACACACCCACCACCTTCACCTTCACCCACACCTCACCCTAACCACACCCTTCACCTTACACCTTCACACCTCACACCTACACCTCACACCTTCACCTACACCTCACACCTACACACCCACCACCTTCACCTTCACCTACACCTTCACCCCTAACTACACCTTCACCTTTACACCTCACCCCAGCACCTACACTTTCACACTCTATACACTTCACATCTTTCACTCTTAAGAAGCCACTCCCTAACTACACTTTTCACTCTTTTCATACCTTTCACACCTACACTTTACACCCTACACACCCACCATCTTTCACTTACACCCCACACTACCTTCACCTTTCACTCTACACCTTCACCCTAAATCTATGAATTTTCACTTTTTATACCTCCTTCTGTACCTTCACCTACACCTTTCACCTCAATCTACACCTTTCACACTCTACACTCTCACACTCTACCACCTACCACCTTTCACTCTTAAACCTTTCTACCTTAAATTTCACCTCACACCTACACACCCACCAATTTCACCTACACCTACACTTTCAATTCTTCCACACCTTCACCCCTGCCAATCTACATTCTTCACTCTTTTGCTACACCTTCAGCACCTACACCTCACACCTGGCTGTCACACCTACTAATTTTCTACTTATACCACACTCACACTCACCTTTTCACTCACTCTTCACTCTTTCACCTTTTCACCACTCTCACTCCCTAACTACAATTTTCACCTTTTCATACCTCATACCTACACTCTCACACCTACACACCTAGCACTCTTTTCTACTTGCTAATTTCACTCTAATTTTCAACTCCTACACCTTTCACTCTTACACTTTACACCTTTTCACACTTACACCACACTCTGGCACACTCACCACCTCACCACTCTTTCACTCACTCACTCTAAACTTTCATTTTACACCTACACACCCACCACCTTCACTTCTACACCCACACTTTCACCACACCACCCCAACCACACCTTCACATACCTCACACCACACCTCACACCTCCACACACCACACCCACACCCACCACCTTCACTTTACACCCCACACCTTTTCACCTCTTACACCTTCACCCCTAACTATGCCTTTCACCTTTACACCTTTCACACCCACACCTCACACCTAATCACACCTTCACTCTCTTACACTCTCACATTTTCACTCCACACCTCTTCACCCCTAACTACACCTTTCACTTTTTTACACCTTTCACACCTACACACCCACACCTTCACACCTACACACCACCACCTCTCACTCTACACCCCACACCTTCACCCTAACTACACCTTTCACCTTACATTCTCACACTTTCACCTTTCACCTTACATTCACACTTTCACCTTACACTCTTCACCCCTAACTACACCTTCACCTTTACACCTCACATTCCTGCCACCTCACACCTACACACTCATTCACCTCACCCACACCTCTCGGCCCCTAACTACACAGTTCCTTCACCTTGCACCTCACACCTTTCACACTCCACACCCCACACTCACACTCACACCACACCCACACATTCCACCACCTACCACCTTCACCCAAACCTTCACTTTAAACACCCCACACCCACACACCCACCACCTTCACCCACACTCCACACCCTCACCTCCACACCCTTCACCCCTAACCACACTCTTCACCTTACACCTTTCACACTCCACACCACACCTACATCTTCACACCCACACACCTACCACTACCACCTACCACCTCACTCCACACTCTTCACCTTACACCACACCTCACACCCACACTCTCCACACTCCCCCACCTACACTACTCCCTAACTACACCTTCATCTTTTACACTTCATACCTACACCCACACCCCACACCCACACACCCACCACCTTCACCCACACCCACACACCCACACACCTTCACCCCTTGGGACCACACCTTCACACCTTCACACCACACACCCACACCACACCCACACACCCACCACCTCACTTCACATTCCACACCTTCACCTACACCTTCACCCCAACTACACCTTCACCTTCACAGCTCACACCTACACCTCACACCTACACACCCACCACCTTCACTTACACCTACACCTTCACCTACACCTTCACCCCTAACTACACCTTCACCTTTATATCTTCACACCCACACTCTTACCCTTCAAACCCACACTTCTAACTACACCTTCACCTTTCATACACCTCAGCCACCTACACACCCTTCACCCACACCTTCACTTTCACCACTCCAACACTTAACACCCATGACCCAGCCTCTCACTTTAATCTACACATCTATATCTCTCACACCTACACTTAATTCATGCACTCTTTTCACTTTTTGCTAATCTTTCACTATACCTTTAACTTGCTGTCTTGAGTTTTATACACTTTTCAACTACACACCTTACACCTCACAGCTACACACCTTACACCTTGACCTACACCTACAACTTCACCTTCACCTACACCTTTACACCTCATACCTCACACCTACCACCTTCACCCTTAACTACACCTTCACCCTTAACTACTCCTACACCTTCACACCATTACCTCACCCCCACACACCTATAACGTCAGGCCATGCCCACATTCTTAACTGCCACACCTTCCTTTCACCTTACATCTCAGTGCCCATACCTCACACCTACACATCTTTACCTTTCACTTCATGACACTTTCCATACCTCCATATCTATGTTTGGCACTCATATCTTACTCTTCACCTTCACTTATACTCTGGTTCTCACACCTTCACCCCACACCTCACACCTTCACACCAAGACACACTGCACACTCACACCTCACACCCTGGCACTTCCACATTCCCCATACCCTACACCTACACCATTAATTTCACACTCTATATCACACCCCTGCTCTTACATTCTTTTACCTTTTCACTTTTCACTTATACTTCAAGCACTCTTTACACCTTCACCTACACTCCTCTCATGTTAGAATTCTCACACCTTTCACACCGTATGTCTCAGACACTCTCACACTTCTATACCCCATAATTTCAAGGGTTCTCACACCTATACCACCTTGTTTCATGGGCCATTTTCACTCTACACTCTCATACTTACACGCCTTTTTACACCTACATCGCTCACCTACACTCTCATACCTCACACCTTTCACTTGCTGAGCTTACCTTTCACTCTCACTTACACCTAGATTACTCCAGCATATTCAAAAGGAAAACAAGTATTATATTTATCTTGTGCCAAAAAACGCTTATTGAATTTTTACGAATTTTCAATTCTCATGAATGAGCATAATATTATTTAATTGTAAACATTCGTTAGTATAATACTGAACAATTAAAAAATGTTTGTAGACTTTAGAATCTTTAGAGAATTGCTGTTACAGGTCTGATAAAGTGCTGTGATAAAACCCTGTTAGTAAGTTAAGGTTAGAGCAATATCAGGATATCTAAAACCCTGTGACAAAAAACGATAAACATCTGAACTAGACTTTTTGTCGAACTGAAGAGGCTTTTGGACGAGAGCTGAAACATCTTTAGAAATGTAAAAGATGTCCAGTCTCCTCGACTCAAGCTCTTAAGATCATCGTGTCCTGGACGATCGGAGAACCCATAAGACAAATTCTTGCTGATTACTCAATACAGAGCCTTTTCATCTTGTTTAACCACTTATCCTCCTTTTACCTCTATTTTACTTGTTTCCCAGTTTCATCAGTCTTTGACCACATGTGACCGTAGTCTGCCTAAGTTGGGTTTAAATAAGATGCTGTATCGCTACCTGTTAGATTGAGGGGGAATGTTCAGATCCACAACTAATGTTTGTGTTCCAATATGAACCTGCTTATGAAATGATGGTACATAAGAATGAAAAGGGTAAGATTCATTGATTTAGGGATGAAGAAAAGAGAATGGAAAACAGAGATGAAAATTGGGTTTAGAAACAATGGAAGAGGAGAACTAGAGAGAAAGAGAGAGAGGGAAACGAGAGGTAGGGGGAGAACGAGAGAAGGACAGGATGAATAGAAAAAGAGAACTGAAGAGGAAGAAAGATGATTGGGTTGAAGAAATGGAGACATAAAGGGTGAAGAAAGAGAGCGGAAGTGAAGAAAATCATGAAGAGAGAGAGAGAGAGAGAGAGAGGAAAAACAGAGAGATAGCAGGAGAGAAATTGAGAGAGTGAGAGCTAAAGGAGAAAGAGAGAGAACTAGAGAGAAATGGAGGATCAGCAGGGAGAGAAGACACAAAAGGAGAGAGAGAGAGAGAGAGAGAGAGAGAGAGACTAAGCCATGAGAGGTGAAGGAATGGCTTAGGGGGGTGAATGAAGGTGTAATACCGTGGGTACTGCGAATCGAGGGGGGAGACGGTCTCCACGGCGCACGCGCATCACCCCCCTCCAGTGCCATAATGGCAATGCTGTGTGCGGTCAGGTGTGTGTTGGCTAAGATGGCAGCAGACTGACGATGGAGGTGCGGAAGAGAGGAGACGTGATGGCCGGTGCCATGCGCACCTTTCCCCTGACCCACCACCTCCACCAGTGACACGGCAACACCTGCAGCACACACTGGAACTGATACCAGACCAGCGGTGGGAACACAAGCACCGGCATGTGGGAGAACTACAGAGGAGAACGACACTTCCCTCTCTGCCCAAAACAGCGTTGGTGATAACGGAGAGGCGGCTCGTGATCAAGATCTGCTGCGTGCCGGATACGAGAACGGGAAGTAGTGCCGACCCTGAGCGCACGCAGCAGCAGCAGCAACAGCGGAAGCGTACAAGCCTGGCGTCACTGCTCTTCTTCAATCAGGCTGCCGGTTTCACCGCGTAGGCCGTGCAGAAGGACGGATGCTGAAGGACCAGACGACGCTAAGACTAACAAGGGGTTTAAGGTCACGGTGGGAAACACAACGGCGACACGCAGTCTGTGCAGGGGTGCGGAGGAGGACCGCAAGGGGTGTTTGCGGTAACCTTCACCGAACCGGCGGCGGAGCGAGAACAGGGCGAACGAGAAGAGGAACAGAGAGAACGGGAAGAACACAAACAACAAGTTCAAGAATGTGGACAACAACAAGGAGAAAGTGGACAGGAACATGGAGGCAGGAAACAGGACAGAAATGGGGAACAGGGAGAACAGGAACAGGAAAGGAGAAGGAACAGAAACAGAATGGGAATGAGCAGAAACAGGGAGCGGAGATGGAAGCTGGAAAGGACAGGAGTGGCAAGGAAAACGAGAGTAGAGAACGCAAGGGAAGCAAGAGAATGGTCACAGGAACTAGAACATGCAAAACAGAAAGCAGAAGAACTGCCTTGAGTCGTGTGTGTGCCTGGCGCTGTACAGACGGCGCGGTGGAATGGCTTCCCGCCTATTCCACCTCCCACACGCCTCCCCCCACTACAGAACATGCCATGGATCATTTTGGCAGCCTGGGCTGCTTGCTACAGCTGGACACTGGCTGACTTGGCTGGAGGGAGGGACCCGCCGGAGGGCCTGGACTGCAAGCCTGTTACACCCCTGCAGCATGAACTTGTTCACTGGGGGGCCGAGCTGGAGATGACCTGCAGCGCCTGCGCAAGTGCCTCCACACTGCTGACCAGCACGCCATTACCCAGGAAGCACCTGAGTTCCATGTCGTGGTGCGTAGACTGCTGGACCAGGGTACCGGTCCGGCCGACGACACCTGGGTGGGAGGTAAAGGGCCTGTAAATATCGTCCTCGCCATCATGATAGGACCGTGTAGATAATGATGATACTGTGATTTCTCAGTGAGGACAACTGCCTTACTTACAAAAGAGAAGGATGGAAGGATGGATGGAAGTTGATGTAGATGAATGTAGACTGATGTATATATTGCAGATGATGTAATCGATGTATGTTAGATGCAGATGATGTAGACTGATGTAAGAAGATGTAGACCGAATGGCGTTGATGTAGAGATGGATGCAGACCCATGTGTTGGTGTAGATGATCTAGACCGATGTGCTGATGTAGATGTGATGTAGACTGATGTGGCAAGGATGTAGATGGATGAAGATCATGTATGATGTAGATAGATGGAAAGATCGATGGCGTTGATGTAGATGGATCTAGACTGATGTATGTTGATGTAGATGGATGTAGACTGATGTATGTTGATGTAGATGGATGTAGACCGATGGTGTTGGTGAGGATGGATCTAGACTGATGTGGTGTTGGTGTAGATGGATGTTGACTGCTGTATATGATGTAGATGGATGTAGACCGATGTGTGTTGGTAGATGGATCTAGACTGATGTATAAGCAGTGTAGATGGATGTTGACTGATGTGTGCTGGTGCAGATGGATGACCAATGTATGTTGATGTAGATGGATGTAGACCGATGTATGTTGATGTAGATGGATGTAGACCGATGTATGTTGATGTAGATAGATGTAGACCGATGTATGTTGGTGTAGATGGATGTAGACTGATGTATGTTGGTGTAGATGGATGTAGATGGATGTAGACTGATGTGTGTTGGTGTAGATGGATGTAGACTGATGTATAAGGGTGTAGATGGATGTAGATGAAGCCGTAGACCGATGTATGCCAGTGCAGATGGATGTGACCTGGATGTATGTTGGTAGATGGATGTAGACCGATGTGATGTTGATGCAGATGGATGGAGACCGATGTATGTTGGTGCAGATGGATCTAGACCATGTATGTAAAGTTGATGTAGATGGATGTAGACCCGGTGTATATGATGTAGATGGATGTAGACCGATGTGTAAGCAGGTAGATGGATCTAGACTGATGTATGTTGATGTAGATGGATGAGACTGATGTATGTTGGTGTAGAGGATGTAGACCGATGTATAAGTTGATGTAGATGGATGTAGACCGGTATGTTGATGCAGAGGATGTAGACCGATGTGTGTTGGTAGATGGATTCAGGACTGATGTATGTTGATGTAGATGGATGTAGACTGACAGTTGTTACGATGGATGTTGACTGATGTATGTTGGTGTAGAAGGATCTAGACTGGATGTATGTTGGTGTAGATGGATGCTGACTGGATGCATGTTGGTGTAGATGGATGTAGACTGATGTATGTTGATGTAGATGGATGTAGACTGATGTATGTTGATGTAGATGATGTAGACTGATGTATGTTGGTGTAGATTACGTAGACCCATGTATGTTGATGTGATGGATGTAGACCGGTGTATGTTACGAGATGGAACGATGTAGACCGATGTGTGTTGGTGTAGATGGATCTAGACTGATGTATGTTGATGTAGATGGATGTAGACTGATGTATGTTGGTGTAGATAGATGTAGACCCATGTGTGTTGATGAGATGGACGAGACCGTGTATGTTGATGTAGATGGATGTAGACCGATGTGTTGGTGTAGATGGATCTAGACCACGTATGTTGGTGTAGATGGATGTAGACTGATGTATGTTGTAGATAGATGACCCATGTATGTTGATGTAGATGGATGAGACCGATGTGTGTTGGTAGATGTGGATCTAGACTGATGTATAAGTAGATGGATGTTGACTGATGTATGTTGGTGTAGATGGATCTAGACTGATGTATGTTGGTGTAGATGGATGTTGACTGATGTATGTTGGTGTAGATGGATGTAGACTGATGTATGTTGATGTAGATGGATGTAGACTGATGTATGTTGGTGTCGATAGATGTAGAATCGTGTATAAGTGATGTAGATGGATGAGACCGTATGTTGATGAGATGGATGTAGATCTGATGTGTTGGTAGATGGATCTAGACTGATGTATGTTGATGTAGATGGATGACCCATGGTATGTTGGGATGAGATGATGTAGACCGATGTATGTTGATGAGATGACAGACCGATGTAAAAGGTGTAGATGGATGTAGACTGATGTAAGCGTTGATGTAGATGGATGTAGACCGATGTGGTTGGTGTAGATGGATGTAGACTATGTATGTTGATGTAGATGGATGTAGACCGGTGTATGTTGATGTAGATGGATGTAGACCGATGTATGTTGATGTAGATGGATGTAAGGTCACAGCTCTGGTCTCTACCTGTGCTGCAGGTGGTGTATAAGGCGTGGCTGTGTGTGCAGTATTTCCCGCTGGCTCCTCGTGAGTGTGTGAGGTGGGTCTCATGTAAACAGTACTGCCATGAGGTGATGGCCAAATGTCCATTCATCCTGCCGGACAACGACCATCTAGTTTACGCTGGAATGTCCAGCTTCATCTGCACAGGTAATACACACACACACACACACATTTGTATGTCAGCACAACCCCTAACCCATATATACAGTATATACATATAAAACCTGGACAGGTAGAGTCTCTCTCTCTCTTTCTCCTTCTCTCTCCATATTTTTCTTTCTCTCCTTCTTACGCTCTCTCTTTATCTCTCTTTCACATACTCTTTCCTTTCTTTCTCCCTCTCTCTTTCTCTCTCTCACTATCTCTGTCTTTCTCCTTGTATCTCCTTCTCTCTTTCTTTTCTTCTCACCTTTTCTTTCTCACTTTCCCTGATTCCCATTCTCTGTCTCTTTCTCCCTCTTGCATTCGCTTTCTGTCTCTCCCTCCCTCACGTACTGTCTCCTTATTTCTCTCTGTCTCTCTTTCTTCCCTTCTTTCTTTCTCTCCCCCTCTCATTTGGTCTCTCTCTCCCTTTTCTCTCTTTCTCCTTCTCTCTACCTCACTCCCATTCTCTGTTTCTCCTTTCCTCTCTTTTTCTCCTCTCTCTCTTTCTCCCCCTCCAAGATGAAGAGACCAATCAGGGGCCTGATTGCTGTGATGTCAGATGGAGTGGGTGTGACTCAGCGGTGGGAGTGGCCTGCGCTCTGACCCGCCTCCCGCTCTCGTTGTCACAGCAGCGGAGGTCGTCGTCATCGTCGGATGCGGCGTCTTGCGCGTGCCGTCTCTACGGCAACAAGCTGAAACTGTGTGTGCTCGCTCTCTTCCTGTTACACACCGTCATTTCCATAGCAACCCTGCACCCCACTACCACTGTCTCCTTGGACACCATGGTAACGCTGGAAGAGGGGCCTTCCAGAGACGAGTGAGAGACTCAGACTCCGCCCCATCCCAAAAAACAAACCTCTCTGTCTCCTTATTGGAGGAGGAGAACATGATGTCACAGCATGCGAGGGGCGGGGCTTGGACAGGAAGGAGATTTCCGTCCCAACGCGTTTCATTTCCTGTCTTGCTAAAAGATAAAAAGTGGCCTGAAGTGTTGCTGTGTTTGTGTTTGTGTTCATGTTTTTACACAATTTGGATTATTTTAATGTTGACTACACATGAGTCTCTAAATAAAGATTCTAATGTTGGAAAAACGTTGGAAATCTCAAGGTCTCCACAAAGAGTTTAAACTGAATCTCAATTAAAATGCGGAGCCAGTAGACGAGTTGTCACCTAGAGCTCGGCTGATACATCAGTGCTGCAATATTATCAACCCAAATGAGCTCATTGCAAATAAGTATCTGATAAAATGACAAATTTTAAGTTAATATGATCTGACCTCCCACTTATCAATATCACAAACACCAGAAAAATCATACGTAAGTTGAACTCCTCACACTGTACTTACTGTACGTTCTGAGCAGACATCATGTCTTTTTGCAGTAGGTGATGGTGAAAGACTGATCAGACCCCAATGTGAATGTAGAAATCATTTAAAATTCCGAGCAACAAGAGGAACCATACAAGTGTACAGTCTTCATCAGGTGGATTAAATACATATTCTTACAGTTTAAACCTGACGTTAAAGGCAGCTAACTCTCCCTCTTCCTCCTTCTCTTCTGTCTCAGTTTCTCATTTCTCCCTTTCCTATTCCACCATATTTCCCCAGTTCATGTTTAGAGCTGCAGGATAAATTACATTACATCAGACAGGTTGCCTTGTGACTTCATCTGAGATGTCACATGACGTCACAGGAAAGTTTGGGTGGCATTTTTAGAGCAGATTTTGTACCACAGATTTCCTAGTGGCCAAACGAGGCACTAGTTCCAAATTGGGAGTGTAAATGGGGACATAACGGGTTTGAAACTGGGAAAGTGAACTGGGAATGGAACTGATTCCATATTACGAAGCTGATCCACTTCTGCACCGTACTTAATGACGTCGTATTACATCATGATAATCCATTCAGGCTGTGATCTGCACTGATCCCTCCATCCAGGTCCGGTTAGTTCCCCTGGTGCCGATGCTGCTTGTTTTCCCTGACTCCGAGGTTCTTCCCGTGTGGTCTGATCTCTGATTGCCCAATAAAACATCAAACAACCCTTCCATTGCGTCTGTCATTCTTTCAAATACAGTAATGCAGATTTTGTATTTTATTAATAATTATAACAAAAAGAGGAAGCAATATCGACTTACATTTGATGATACACTTTGTCAGAGCGAAAGTGAGTGATTATTTGTCATTGTGAACACAGCACAGCACACAGTGCACCACAACCATACGTTAGCTCTGCATTTGACCCGTCCGTGAAGGAGCAGTGCACAGCTAACATGGGCAGCACCCGGGAAGCAGTGGTTGGAGATGTGGATTGGGATTCGAACTGGTGATCCCTGTACGAATGCCCTAAACGTTGCGCTTCTAACTGTCTGTGTAGGTTCTCGGCTGTCCAGGACATGGTCGTCATAGGAGCTTGAGTAGAAGGAAACTGGACTTCTTTCAAAATTCTTGGATTCTTTCACCTATTTATCCTCTAGGGAGGATTTCACCTTGAAAGTGATGAATGACAAGTGTGAGTCGAGGTGAGAGTTTCACCCAAGCCAAGGAACTCGAGACTGCATTAGAGGTGGATGATAACTGGTGTTGTAAACCCCCACCTCTGTTTAGTGATGGACATTCCAGTTGGACGTAGATGTCCTTTGTTACTCTTCTCCCAAACCACCTGTCTTGCCTGTCCAAAACGTGAACATATGTATGTTCAAAAGAATGACCGTCAAGACTTGTCAGAGATGCTACACCTGCTGATTGGGAGCAGACGTGCTTTTGGTACTGAAATGGCATCCTCTTTTGGTTGTTGCTAAGACATCTTTTGTATTAAAAAGAATAAAACAAGCTACATCACTAATAATGAAATAAATAGTTACTGGAAAAGCTACAGCACATTAAGAGAAGCTTTGCTACCGATAAGCTGCTGAAAATTTGTAGCATTGCTAATTTTGGTGACACTGGTTATTGGTCATTACGTCTGTGGAATGTCCCAAAAATATGGTGTTGTATCGTCCTTGTAGTAGCAACCTTCCACCTCAAAGTGGCGCTGTGGAACTGTATCCAAATGAGTGCAAACCTCATGTTAACTGGTGGGACTGAGCAAGATCCTTAACCCCAAGTTGCTGCAGGAAAACTGCCCTGAAATTAGGAAACGTAAGTCATCCTGGATGAGAGCGTCCGCTCAATGCTGTAAATGGGTCTCTTTTCTCGACTCACGGTGTAGATGTTGCGTGTGTTTACATGTCCACATCAGTCTGTAATGACATCACCATGTTCTGGGCTTGGACGTGTTGCTACATCATGTGTAAAATTAAAAGACTTTTAAAGTGTCATCTAGAAACCATTATCAGTTCTGTGGAACCTCGCATAAGGCATATCGAGTAAACTGGAGTTCACTGTATATGGCTCTTATTGATGATGTTCAGATGTTATGTGTGACGGAAATGGAGGAGAACTTTTACATTTTATATGAGTTTAATGTAATGCTGAAGTACTGTGGTTTGTGACGTTATGGTGAGTGATTTCTGAGGAAGTATTTGTGGCTGAAATAAGACTCATGACGGCTGAAGTTCTCAACCAGTAAAGCCTGCCATAGTACGTCCATCACTCTTCCCAAACCTTGATGTAGAGCTGAACGATATGACTTCAAATCATAATCACGATTATTTACATTTGTACTGCAAAATATAGACTGGCCGGGCAGAGTCATGTGACAACACACACACACACTAGTATGTTTTTAATGGAAAGTACATGAACACACAGTGGGGAAAGCAGTAACAGTAATTAATATTATAATAGAAAAATAAACTAAATAATGACAAGGGCAAGATTACTTTAATCAGAGGTTCTGAGCATCAGTTTTACTAATTGACCAGTCCTACCTTGTTACCAAATCCTAAAGTTGCTATCTTAAGTACAATCAAAGTAACCAGTGTTGTGAGTAACATGTTACAAGAGTAACGCAGTCACAGTAATGTATGACTTTTTGCTGTAACGCAGTAGTGTAAGGAATTACTAATACATGTTCAGTAATATTATACTTGTTACATATTTCGGTAACACGTTATAACACACTTTTAACACGACATTTAGTGCTAGTTTTATGTTTAACTCCCCAGCACTGCAAGACTTTTGTCACAAGCGTAAAACAGTGTGAGTAAAAGCTATTTCCTACAGAGTGTACGTCTACAGTGATTATGTGCTGCACCACTGGATGTAGAATGAACTGCAGTAAACTACATGTTAGCATATTACAATGTCCTACTTCAACACTTATTTTGGTGAAAGCAACTCAACAGTAATGCAGGAGTCGTGTAACACATTACAATTCAGAGACAGTAATATTGAAATGGAACCAATTACACTGAAGTAATAAATATCATACCACAATAGCATCGTAATAAGTTTAAGTATCGATGGTTGGAGACGAGCAGCGCTTGATGTTCTGAGAGGATGATCAGTGCTGATAAATAAGGAGGTGCAGCTCCAATCTTGGTCTTGAAGGTGAGTGTTAAGGACTTGAACTTGAGGTGAGCAGCCACAGGGAGTCAGTGCAGGTTCAGTAGTAGAGGTGTGTTGTGGAGAATTTAGGAACATTGTAGATGAGTCTCACAGCTGCATTCTGGACCAGTTGAAGTGGTTTAGTTGCCTCTGGTGGAAGTCCAGTCAGTAGAGAGCTGCAGTAGTCCAACTTAGGGGGTTTAGGCCGGTTATATGTAAAATGATTTGTGACAATGACTGTTGTATAAATAAATCTGAATTGAATTAAAGATGAGCAGACAATGGACGAGTAACTGAGTAGCATTGGTGGTGAGAAAGAGACGGATCTGCAGGTCCTGCAACAGTGGCTGAGTTCTGAGTTTAAGCTGACCGCAGCAGAAATCTATTTAAACCACTAGACCATCAGCAGGAACTAACATTGACACTTCCTTTAACCACTATAAAATCCAGTCCATGTTTACACTGGTGCTCTCATCCGTTCTTCCACTCAAGGAGAGAATTCTGAAGAACTCTTTGCTTCCTTTCGCTGATTAAAGAACACATTTAGGGTTGGTTTAAACTGGTAAGCAGAGAATTACTGAGGCCACCAAATCTCTTTTTGTTCCTTAATTTCTTAGACTTACTCTGTTGACCAATAGACATGAAGGCAGCTCTTTATGTACCACCAATGTGGTCAATTTCATAATTTCGTTTATCCAGTGAGCAGCGACAAAATCACCACTTCAATGCTAGTTTCTGAAAGAAGTAATAGCTGAAATAATTAAATAATAAGAGTTAGTCGAATTTAAAAAATGTAATACTCGCTCTAAGAGCAGGGTAGTCTAATACTTAATTACATGAACCACATGGACATGAATCTGTAGATTTTAACTTTTGTGTTATGTAAGATCTGGAAAGGTTTCCCCAGCCTGAGGATTTCCCCTGTCGTGACTTGGAGTGCTGATTGGCTGGGGTTTGAGCATAATTATCACTTTAAAAGTCATTAATTTTCTTCCTTCGGCATAAAACATAGTCGGCAAAATAAAGACTTCCAGAGAATTTTCTCAACAGCTCAAAACATTTCTTAAACGGTTTTTAATGTTGCTGCTTGTTTTATTTTCCTACTCTGTTTTGTTGGAAACTACACCGCCACGGATCAGCCAGTGCTGTAGAGACGCCTGTGGTGTGAGAACCTCCATTTCCAGGGAAAACATTTCGGGTGAATTTGTGCTTTTTAATTGAATATTGCTTATTAATTGAGTGAATATTAATTGAGTGTTGCTAGATGTTTGGTTCAGGTGTCTGATGAGCTACGAAAAGGACTGTCAGGTGTCAACTATGTGTGTTATTACTGAATATTATTACTGAATAAGGCCTTAACTCTCAGCACCCCAACTGTAGACCCCTAGCTCGCCCTCACCGGGGTTGCTTGGCTCTTCCTCTGCTGCAAATTCCCCGTTAAGTGAATTTATATAATTTAATTTAAATGATTTCAGCGTTCCCTGACTGAAGGTTACGTATCCGCAGTGTGCGTGTCAGATGGTTTAGGAGGGATAGCAGCCTCTCTGGGTGGTTTGGGATCCCTCTCTTGACTGGGTGTAACTGATGTAATATTAATTTTATTTAGTAATGTGTTTGGAGAAGCATGAAGAGCTGAGAGAGGAAGTGAGACAGCGAGAGGCTGGAGAAGGCAAGAAAGAGTGAGAAAAGACAAAAACATCTCTCATCTCTTTTCCTTCTCCTTTCTATCATCTCATGTTCCAACAATTGATGATTGATGGTTATTCTGACATTACCAACCAGAGTGTGTATGAGCAACACACTCATCATAATTTTGGTAGCCATGACAACTCCATCTCCACCCACACAAACATATACACACACACCTTGGCCCACATTATAGCATGTCAAAAACCACATGCTGGAAAGAGTAGTTACATCAAGAAAACTTAACTTATCAAATGCAGTTTTGAACAGGACTTAGACAAATTAGACGAATTTCTGAAGAAATTGTGTGATTGCTGTTTGGTAGAAATGGATAAAGCTTAAAAGGTTAGGTAGGTTTTCTGCTTTGTTAACAACTATATTCTAGGTAAAGATGGTATTTTATACTTTTTACTACTGAAAGTGATATTGTGTTGTGTTCACAATCACAAATAATCACTATAATTCACACTTAAAGTCACTTGCCAATTTTGTGATTTGATATGGAAGGGATGGTGGTAAGTTTGTCTCATACTGTATCTATGGCTTGATCCTAAATTGAATGGAAATTGTTTTGTAGAAGACTGTGATATAAAATTATTGTCCACTGAGTCATGATTCTTGTGATTTACACCCCTAGTAGAGATAGTAAGCAAGCACACATGCTTCATTTTACTTCAGCAAAAAAAGATGGCCAGATGGATGGAGGAATAGAAGGAAATACAATGATTGATCAATTACGCAACAAAGGCTGGCTGCTGTTCCAATGTCTTGTATTGCAGACTTTGTGATATTGGCAGACTTCTGTTGAATCGATATAATATATAGATGGGACCGTATTAACTGTGTATGAGATGAATAAAGAAACTTGGACGTAAGATGTGAGTTATGTAAAACTCTAAAACCTTTAGTGTAGCTTGCTTTGAAGTGTTTACTTATGAATTTGTGTGTTTGTAAACCTCCCACCTGGTTGCACACCAACAAGGTGGGGACCTGTGTCATTGTGGGGATGTAAAACCATTTCTCCACAAAGTTAATCACTGCAACATATCTATCCAGATTAAGCATAAGACTCCATCATGCTGATATCCTTAAAAGTGTGTGTGTGTGTGTGTGTGTATTTGTTTGTATACCCCCATAATGGGGACTTTGACCTGATTAGACAGACTGATCAAGTGGGGACATTTATCATTGTGAGGACGTAAAATCCACAATTTTTGTTAAAGCTAAACTAAAATCTAACATATTGATGATGATGATGATGATGATGATGATGATGATTATTATTATTATTATTATTATTATGTAATACAATTATTACATCATTACATTGTGTGTGTGTGTGTGTTCCGTTTTGTTCATTTCATCAGCGTAGTCACACGGAGCCGCTGTTTTCCGCGGGAGCGCGTTTCAACGCGGTGACGTCACTTAGCAACCAATCAGAGGCCAGCGAGGGGCGTGTCCGTCCGGTCCCTTCAGCCAGTCGGCGCGGTTGTGTTGGTGAAAGTGGGCGTGTCGGGTGATCTCTCGGCGTCGAGCGCGTTCCCGGCGCAGAGTAGCGCGGATGAGAGCGGGAGCGCGCGCCTCCTCACGCCTCCGCTGAGCCCCGGTATGCGCGTGCAGACATGGCCGAGTCGGCGTCGGTGTCGGTAGCGGACGCGTGCTCGCGGTGTCGGGGCCGCGGGGCGCTGACCGTGCTGCTGGCGCTGTCGCTGTCGCTTCACCTGCTCACGCTGGCCTGCTACCTGCAGCTGCGCGCCGAGATCCGACACGAGCTCGCACAGCGCCGGGAAGCGCGCACGGCCGTGACCGAGGAGGACGTGGGGAGGAGGAGCGACCGAGCAGCCGTCACGGAGCGACAGGTAAAAATCCGTTTTACGCTAGTTTAACTCCTCGGTGACAACGGACGCGTCTCGCGGGGGTGTGGACGCCGTGTCGTTTGTGTGTTTGTTTTGCGGTTCTTTGTTCTGGCCGCCCTGAGCGCGTGGGTTCCGGTGTAGCGTATGAGGCGCGTCCCGTTAACCGAGCATCAGCTCCAACTTTAAGTCAGCGGTCAGAGTAGAGTCCCAACGGGTCCGATTCCACATCTCTCAGAGTCAACTCCTCAACTCTTCAGTCAGACTTTACGATTCAGCTTC
This sequence comes from Distichodus sexfasciatus, assembly GCA_032718565.1. Lineage (NCBI taxonomy): Eukaryota > Metazoa > Chordata > Actinopteri > Characiformes > Distichodontidae > Distichodus > Distichodus sexfasciatus. The sequence continues at coordinate 42,795 of JAVGVS010000624.1, read as the reverse complement.
TCCTCACAAACTCATCAGTTTACACGAAGTCAAGAGAAATTTACTTTACAATCCATCAGTTTACACGAAGTCATGAGGCGAAATTTACTTTAAAACTCATCAGTTTACACGAAGTCATGAGAAATTTACTTTACAATCCATCAGTTTACACGAAGTCATGAGAACTTTACAATCCATCAGTTTACGCGAAGTCATGAGGCGAAATTTACTTTAAAACTCATCAGTTTACACAAAATCATGAGGTGAAATTTACTTTAAAACTCATCAGTTTACTTGAAGTCATGAGGCGAAATTTACTTTAAAACTCATCAGTTTACACGAAGTCATGAGAAATTTACTTTAAAATCCATCAGTTTACACAAAGTCATGAGGAGAAATTTACTTTAAAATCCATCAGTTTACATGAAGTCATGAAGAGAAATTTACTTTAAAATCCATCAGTTTACATTGTCATGAGGAGAAATTTACTTTAAAATCCGCCAGTTTACATTGTCATGAGGAGAAATTTACTTTAAAATCCATCAGTTTACACAAAGTCATAAGGAGAAATTTACTTTAAAATCCATCAGTTCACATGAAGTCATGAAGAGAAATTTACTTTAAAATCCATCAGTTTACACAGTCATGAGGAGAAATGTACTTTAAAATCCATCAGTTTGCACAAAGTCATGAGGAGAAATTTACTTTAAAATCCATCAGTTTACATGAAGTCATGAAGAGAAATTTATAGTCTAGAAGTCATAGGAGAAATAAACATTAAATTTCTACTTCTCCTCATAACTTCATGTAGACAAATGTGCCTTGATGAGAAATATATATTAAAGTTCATGTAAAGGTGAGTATGAGGTCAGAGCGTATGATGCAGTTAGCACTTTGAAATATTCATTGATAAGCTGACAGCTGTTTGAAAATGTAGTTAAGTGAAGTAGGAAAAATCTGGAAAAGAACATCTGATTAGAGTTGTATAACAGGAACATGTCATTGTACCGGGCGCTGCAGTGTGTGTGTGTGTGTGTGTGTGTGTCACGGCCCGCAGGCTGGTGCTTCTCGTAACGGCGGGAGTGCCGCAGCTCCTGGACCGGATTAGATCTGTAAAAGCAACATCTGTCCATTTTACAAGCTGCTTTACTCCAGACACGAGTTTACTGTCAGCGGTGCAGGTCGAGGAGTGTGTGTGTGTGTGCGCGCCCGTGTGTGTGTGGTGTGGCGTGGCGTATGTGTGTGTTGAATTTCGCCTCTGGGGTCATGTCGTGGACACGTGCCAAACGTTTTCTTTTCTGTTTTTTGTCCCAAGCCTGTACCTGCGGGGTAAAACTAACACACACACACACACACAGAGGAAAACTACACTGTTTGTGGTGAAAATGTGATTTAACACCGGTGACCTGGTGAGATAAACATTTACACACTCACGCTTTCACATTCTCATTCTTACACTCACTCACTCACTCATACTCGCATATATACTCACTCACTTATACCCACTCTTACTCTCACTCTCACTTACTCACTGATTCACTCACTCATAGACTGACTTCTATACTCACTCACTTTCACATTCTTACACTTACACTCGCTCACACACACACACACACACACACACAGTTGAAGTAACAATGGGAGAGTTATTGGGTTTTCCAGCAGTAGATTTGTACATTTTAGCTCCAAACGAGTGTGTATGCCGTACTTAGAGGAAGGAATGTTACTGTGATGACTGATGATTGATGGAGAGTGGGTTGAGGCCCGTTAATCTGTCAGACAAAAAGTGTGTGTGTGTGTGAGTTGTGTGTAAACATTTAGAGCTAGAGTAAGGCTTTAGAGAGTGAATCTATGGTTTTCACCTGCGCTGTGTGTGTGAGTGTGAGAGAGTGAGTGGGGGAGGGCTGGTGTGATTTGATTTCATCCTGCAATACCAATGACCTGAAGATACTTGTAGGCCTCCTGCTTGTGTGTGTGTGTGTGTTAATGTCCATGCTTGTAAGATGGAAAAAAGAGATGCTGGAAACGGCAACACAAGAATGCGAGCCAAACACACACAGTTTTACAGAGTGAGAGTGTTCAGCACTTATTGCTGAACAAACTGTTTAAAAAGAGCAAATCTCTCTCTCTCTCTCTCTTATTCTTTCTCTCGTTCATTCTCGTTTTCCTAGATCTCTCTTTTTGCTTGTTCTCTGCATCTCTCTTGTTCTCTTTTTTCTGACTTGAGGCATTGTGGCGCATGGCCAGAGCGCTGTGTGATACGTCTCTCTCTCTCTCTCTCTCTCTCTCTCTCTCTCTCTCTCTCTTTCTCTCTCTTTCTTACACACACACACACACCCCTTATTAAAACTGGGCATGTTTGAGATTCCTTTACAACAGGATATTACTTTATTACATCCAGTCAGTAATTACTCAGTATTCAGTAACACACACACACACACACACAGTAGATCTCGACTAAGGCTCAAACAGAACAAAGAAAATAAAGACCCTAATATTATAGAATATTCTCCTGTTGCAGTTTTCAAAAAGGAGAGATGATACATGGGTGTTGTCATTGTGCAGCTTGTCCACTAGAGGTCAACACTGCAACTCTCCTGTTGGATTTTCTGTGTTTTTACTGGGGGTGAAGTGATATGATTGTGTTCCAGGCGGATACTGATTATTACTAATTGAGGAGAGCAACGACATATACTTGGAACTGGTGTCAGAATTTTGAGTAACATTCTCCTGTACAAAACTTTTGGGAGAGGTTTAATTTTGAGAAACTAATAAATACTTTTTCTATATAGTTAATTGTCCCAGTATCATCATCATCAGGTTGTGGTACGGAAAGCAGAGAGGCTGCTGTGACAGAGCTGAAGTGTTAATTGTATTAATTCATACGTTTTATTCATTGATATTAATTGCATATTGGTTTTATATTGGTATCCATCATCGTAATAATGTTGAATATCAGCACCGATAATCGGTCGCTCCCTAGGTTTTAGATTCATCTCTTGTCACAAGCTTAATATATTCGTGTTACTCGTGTTCAAGATAGTATTTATGAAGAAACAGCATTGTGTGATGCTACCTTGATGAGAATGCTAAGAAACCAAACGTCACACATAGTACAGAAATATTTCTGTAAAAAGGTGAATACCAGCTGATATATAATTATCAGCTTTTTAAATGGTCCGGTTGTTGAAATTGGCATCGGTCAGGCTCTAGTCGTTGAGGTTTCTTTAAAAATCTTCAGTGTGTGGGGCTGATGGTGCTCCGTGTGGTGTGATGCTATGAGAGTGTGTGATCACTAATGAGCGACACACACTCACTTCAAACAGGTGGTGGAGAAGAGAAGGAGGGAACGAATAAATGGAGGGTTAGAGGGAGAATATTTGCTGTACTTTAATAGCCGGGCTGTTAACAGCTGCATCTGGTTAATCCTGGAGCTGTGTGTGTGTGTGAGAGAGAGAGCGAGGGAAAGTTTAGTAACCATGACACATGTTACCTACTCTGCATCAGAGGCAGCGATGAAGAAATAGAAAGGGAAAGAAAAGGAGGAAGGGGGTAAGAGAGGGAACATTCAGGCTGTCCTCAGAAACCAAGTCAAACAAGGATAAACACTCTCACACACTGCAGCTTTTAGGTCACTGTCTAGACGTTTGTGTATGTGTGTGATTTGTTATGTGGTTGAGTTTCCTTTGAATATTACAAAACCCGTTTTAACGATTCCAGTTGTTGATCGGACCGTCAGAACGTTTTGGCCCTGGTCAGGGGAAACTGCTTTTCTAGAGAAGTGTCAGGTTTAGTTTGAGGAAGAAGTGAGTGATTATTTGCGATTGTGAACACAGCACAGCCCCACAACCACATGTGAACTCTGCATTTGACCCGTCCGCAAAGGAGCAGTGGGTAGCGCTTGGGGGCGGTGCCTAGTCCGGGACTTCAACCGGCGACCCTCCCAACACGGGGCCAACTCCCTAAGCGTTACACTACACTACCAGTACTAGGCTTAGCTTAATCGTAATACTGATTTGAGCTCGTATCGCTCAGACTTAGCATCTAGTCGGTCTGGGAAGACTTCACTAGAAGGGTAAAGTGTGTGTGTGTTAATGTGAGAGTGTGTGTGTGACGCTGTCCCATCTGTGTGGCCTGGAGCATGTCTGGCGTTCTGGTGTTCAGCTTTGCTGTGGTGGAAAACTCTTCAAACGCTCTTCACGACCCCGGCTTTCCTCCTCACCCCAAACGTGGGGACGAGTCTGAGGTCAAAAGGTCACTGCTCTTTACTACACACGCAGGCACGGTGAGCGTCCCGGAGATCAGCTCTGTGTAAGCGTGGCACTGCTTGGAGTGCGTGTGTGTGTGTGAGAGAGTCTGCGAATGAGGATTTATTTGTACGCGACGCGCGGCGCAGCTGCGTTTTAAACCCTCTCCTCACACACTTCGCCCCATCACCGGGTCAGACAGGGGCCAGTCTAGAACGAGCACCGGCCTGCTCATGCTGTGTATTTCTGCCAGCACATGATGGAGTAGTGTAAGTAGTGTGCATATAGATTATGGTGCATTTAGAGTAGTGTACGGTACATATCCAGTGAAGGATGGAGTATTTAGAGTGTTGTGCATACAGAGTATGGGGTAGTATGCATACTGTGTGAATTATGGAGTACTTGAAGTACTTTATAATTCTCCAATCATTAAAATCGGTATCAGCATTATAAATTCTGTACTGGTCAGAAAAAAAGCGTGTGATGTCATAGTGCGATATGCAGTCAGTGTGTGTTATTCCAGTAAGTAAGCGTGTGTGTTGGCATTAAGGATACAGGATGTAGGAAGATGAAATGATTGTAGTAGTGGCTTAGCAAAACATTTAATAGCTAAAGACGTCAGTGCGAGTGTGTGTGTGTTTTGTGTCGATAGGATAATGTCGGCGTGTTGTTTTTGGACGGTTCTGCTAAGTGCTTGTGATGGTCCTCTGAAATCATATTGAGCTGTGCGCTAATGAACTCCATGTGCTGCAGTAAAACCCAGAATGCAACTGCCGCGCGCGCGTGTGTAAGTGCGAGAGAGAGAGAGCATCGTACTGATTGTACTGCTATCTGCATGTCTGTCATCCTTTAATAAGTGAGCGGCGTCGGGAGGGGACGGATGCGTTGAAACCTGTCAGGTAATCTTAGCCACACACACACACGCGGCTTTAGTGTACATTTTATTGCAGCCCATAAACTCCTCCCCTGGTGAGAGATGGCCCTGTGTGTATCGGGGGAGGGGTGGAGGGGAAAACAGGGTGCACTGCGCAGAGTATTTAGAGTAGTATGCATGTAGAGTGTGGTGTATTTTGAGTAGAGTAGTACGGATATAGAGTAAGCGCTATTCGGACGTGTAAAGCCATGGGTCTGAGCTCGCTCGTCGTCTCCCTTTAATTCAGGCACACGGCTGATTGATGCTTTCGTGGAGTTTGTCTTATTTGTGTGGAGTGATGCTGATCTGCTGTCAGAGTTTCTGAGAGAGTCCGGAAATTAAAACTAAATTTTAAAAATACCCCACAAAAAAACCCCAGCGGCATGTGGAACGCACATGTCATGTGACCGCTCTTACTGCTAGTAAAGGTTAGTCCTGCAGCAGAGGGGCTGATTTTAAAACGGGAGTATGCATGATGGTGTGTGTGTGTGTGTGTCAGAGAGAGATGTGAAGCGTGAGTGTCATCACTGGTAGATGATGCACAGACAAAGGAGAGAGGGCGGATTTTCTAAGGGTGTAACTAGCGATGCACGATATGGGGATTATTGACCGATGCCGATATTCAGTGATTTTCACGCTTATATCTGCTGATGCTAATGAATGAGGGAGACAGAGTTGAGTGAGTAAAGACAAGGTCTTTTGGTCACCAAATTTCTACTGCACGCTAAGAATTTTTGGCACAAAATAACACCATACATTTTAAGACAGAAGGTGCGGGCTGTATAAAATCCCACCTGACACAAGCGCTACCATGCAGCGTCAAATATCAGCTGGAAACATTGGGCAAATCTAAGCATCGATCCGATGTCGATTTTCGGCCGATTCTGATATGATTCGGGTATTATCACGCATCCCTAGTCTAATCGATGCCAGAATGTTTTAGATCAACTTCACCAACAAAAATACATTGAAAAATGAGTTTTATTTCCTGTGCAGTGATGCATTTGAGGATATTTAGGTCTTTACACAAGTATGCTGCATGCCTATTAACTCACAGATGCTAAGATCTACTGTTTGAATTTTAGCCAGTACTGCAAAAGTACCAAAGTTTGGTACCCAGGCCTAGTGATTACTGACCGACGGCTTAGTGCCGTAGTAATGGCGAGTCTCTCCGTGTTTGAGTGTCTGATGGTTAAATGAAGAGATGTGTAGAGCGTCTCGCTCAAGCTGTTGAACAGATGTCTCCCTCTGTCTCTCTCTCCTTCTCTCCGTCCCTCTCCGTGTTTGATGTGGTTTGTGGTTTGTACCAAATTGGCGCAGTATAAAGTCACAGAGAGCTCTCGGCACCGCGCAACAAACCGGGAACAAAGTGAAGGAGCCCAAACCGAAAAAAAAAAAAATCAAAAGCAGAGCGGCGACGAGGGAGCAGGTGGAGGAGAGGAGCTGCCAAATTACAGACAGGTGTGAGCCAGCCTCCGTTTCCACGGATACCCAGCACTCATCTCTCTCTCTCTGTCTCTATCGCTGTGTCTGTTTTTGTTTATCTGTCTATCTGTCTGTCCATAGATCCATCAATCCATCCACGTTCTGCACCTTCAAACGGCTGAACGAGTGGAGGGGAGTAATGAAGTCATTAAGAGCTGGCATTAAAAACACACACACACACACACCATGAGAGGAGCTCACCCTGCACACACTCCAGCACAAGTGTGTGTGTGTGTGTTTTCATGTGTGTGTGCTTATGAAAGACCCATATGGTTTGAGTGTTTCAGGTTTGTTCTTTAAAGCAAAACTGAGGAATGCTGTGATGGTGTGAAATCGCTGTGTGTGTGTGTGTCTGTGTTCTTGCTCATGCAACTTTTTTAGCAATATCTCAGGACCTTTTTAAAACTCAGTTTAGTTTGTTCTAGGGCTTGACCCAGTTTCTTTCTGACCGATGACTGCACTGATGTCCATCGTTTTCATGAAAGGGCATAAATCAAGCTTCAAAACAATACCTATATGGAATGAATGTGACGACATATGACTGAGATATCAACATTCAAAGGAGTCGGGTTTCTCCTGTCACGCCAAGTGAGAAACGGAGAAATCTGCCTTTGAAGTTGACTATCGCCGAGGGCATAAATCAAACTAAGCGATACCTATGAATGAATGTGACGACATATGACTGAATATCAGCATTCAAAGAGTCGGTTTCTCCTGTCACGCCAAGTGACGGAGAAATGCCGCCTTTGAAGTTGACTATCGCGTAACACTCACAGGCGGCTTGATGCGATCGTATTCGTTTGTATTTACGGTAGCCTCGCTGCATTCACAGCCACCCGCGGATAGCCTACCTCGTTAAGGTTAACAGACTCGAGGAGAGCGAATGGATTCGGAGAAATATCTTCCAGCCTAGTCAACCAGTGGATTTACCGTAATATTGAAGTAGGCGGTCAGCCTGAAGCACAACATTCTGCTGAAATTGAATTCTCACCTCAAAGAAATCACGTTTTCCCAGGATGGAAAACAGGATTTTCAACCAAATTTGTTCCTAACCAGTACAATATAGACCTTCCACTGTTTCAAAAACACTAAAACAAAACCAACATTTTACCTTATAAACACTAAGTTTTCGAAACCTCACGTTCGACAAGCCACTGGATTTTTTGCAGTGGAGGTCTTGTTGGAAAAATTAAAAGTATTTTGCAATTAATACGCTCAGCTAGAAAACGCTCCCTTCCTCCTCTCCACCTTTCATGCTTTCGTGTCGCAGTGTGGTGTGAGTAAACAGCATAAACTTCAGTGTGGAAATTGGCACCACTACTGGTGTGACGATGTAGCCACTCGGAGATGTTGTGGAGTGGGGCGTTAAATGAAACAGCGAGTGGAAAACAAGCGACTGCAGGAGAAGAGGCGGCAGTGGAGCCACAGCTGGCACCTTATATTGACTTCATATCAGTGATGATCAAAATTAACACTGATACTGATGATCACAAAATGTACAACCACCAGCCCGATAATCGATCCAGCTCGTAATTTTTATGGTTTTTGAGATAAGGCCAACTTTTAAAAGCAACCCACTTTGATGAAAGGTAGGACTATTAAAGAAGCTGAGGTGACAAAATTCGGCCGAGGTGTATGGCGATGACTGAAGGGGTCTTGTTGGTTAAAAATCACTCGATCTCTGATTGAAGCATTTGAAATCTGGAGGTGATTACCATTTTTGAACCGATACGATATCTGATCATAATATCAAGTTATTTCTGTCCTTGATTAGTAATAATCAATATCGACTTTGGAAAAACCGTATCGTCTGACCCCTAGTTTGAGTGTGGGTGGTTCAACACCTTCCTCAGAACTATTGGTTAGGTAAGGGTGCATGTGTGTGTGTGTGTGTTTCTCTCTCTGCTCGTGTTGTACATAATGTGTGACCGCTGAGGTCGGTGTTAAATCACGTTACAGGGTAAGCGTGGCCCCGTTACCCATAATCCACCTGATTAAACCCCATCTCCACCGGGACACACATTTGGTGAATGCTGATTTCCCAACGCAGTGACTCACCCAGAAAAACTTATAGGCCAGGAGGGACGGTGATGGAGAGGTGACTCACTGGCAGAGGCCGACAGCTAAGATAGAGTGTGTGTGTGTGTGTGTGAGAGGTATGGACAGTCTTGAAGTTGCGAGGTGATACGTTCCGTCTCAAAAACCCAGTTGCTAAATGTGCCAAGACTTTTGTTTGAAGTCGTCTCAGTTTGCATGTTGTACACACACACACACCTTAGCATACTAGTATCCATAGAAAATATCTTGGAAGAGCTCTGCATTCCCTAAACACATGTTCCATCTCGAGTTATATTAGATCAATATTTGACAATGTGTGTGTATTATTATTGTGTTGGAGGCGAAATACAGTCTTTGTTAGTGGTGACTGCATGTTTGGATGTTTTCGGGGGCGCCGGTGAAGGGGGGGACAGTTTGGGGTGTTGTGGTGGTGAAGGTGGAGCTCAGAATTCATCATCTCTTACACTTTTTGACTTTTGTATTTTGCTGATAGACAAAATCCTCCAAAAGTTAGAGGTAAAGTTCATCTTTATTAGATTCATGTCCCAGGGTTAGTTCAGGTGCTTTCATTTGGTTACAGTCCCGCCATCAGCCACGTCCTCCATGCCTTTTACTATGAGTAAAGCGGTCGTCAGGTGTGACCTTTTTTGGAGATTGTTGCGTCCTGAAATGCCTGATTCTGCAGGAGATTTTCTCAAAAAGTAGTGATGAAAGTTGTGGTGTTTTTAGGTGTTTTGTTGCAGTAAAGTTGTGGGAGCAAGTCAGAGTTGTGGATTTTGTCTCCCCTTATAATGATTCTTTAACAATAAATTAAAATGAAGGAACAAAACCACTATTAATCTTATTTACCACTAATCACTTAGTTATTTTTGACGGTAAATGAGAACCCTAACCCTAGCACATTCCTGGTTTGATGAGATCTGGAGAATCTCATCAAATGCCGAGTGAGTGAGTGAGTGAGTGTCACACCACCTTTGCGGATGCCTACACCGTAGCATGCAGTATCTGCATTTGACCGTGCATGTCAGAAACTTTGGGCAAAATTACCTCAGCGATGCAGAACAGTCCCCTAAAACGTAATGCCGATGGGGCCCCGGTAAGCCGCGTGTGCAGACTCCTCGGGGCCTTCCAGACCGTTCGCGCAGTGTGGAAGGTGGCTTCCTACCACGGTGTGGAAGCAGAGGTCCTGTGAGGAGTATTAGCACTGAGAACGTGGTGAGTTGGGGTCAGCAGGGTCGGCTCTGTTCACGTCCCGGACTCTTGGCTGAAACATCACTTGGAGCGTGAGCCAGTGGGGACAGGATTTTGTCTCCACAAGTGGGGAACAAAAGGTAGTATAAGTTCACCCTAAGAGATGAAGAGAGAGAGAGAGAGGAGATAAAAGGTAAAAGTTTAAAATGGTCCATTATCATGTATGCTGTGACAGTGTGTGTGTCTGTGTGTGTGTGTGTGTGTCTGGTCAGTGTTTAGAGCCCACCCTTGCTGTGTGTGGATGGGGCCCATGAAACCCTGCTGTCCGTCAGTGTGTGTGTGTGTGTTTATGATACTGTTACATAACTGGTGGCTCCACGGTTGTAAGTCAAGAACACAAGCTGAAACCACTGTCTCATAGGCTCTGTAGTGTGTGTGTGTGTGTGTGTGTGTGTGTGGAGGTGTAATCAGAGTGCCACAGTGATGTGATCCGTCCTGCAGGGAGTATGACATCACCTCTCCGTCCTTCTCTCTCTCGCTCTTTCTCTGGCACTCTCTCAGCAGATTCCTCACTTTTCATGCACCTTCATTCATGTACTGTGTGTGTGTGTGTGTGTGTGTGTGTGTGTGTAGTGCTTGTACTGTGCGTTTGTGTATGTTGTATTGTAAGTAGGGATGCCCCGGTCCGATATCGCCTCAAACAGCTGGGTGCGATGTCGTGGCATTGGTCTGATCTCTGAGTCGATCTGGTTCTCCGTAGCGATTGTTCATGATGACGCAAATTACCATATTGATATGACGAGCAAACCAAGCAACGCTACTAAACAAATCACCATGATATATTTAATTTCTCCAACAACCTCGCTCTCCTCACGGTCCCTGTGTTCCTCATGCTTTCAGCGCCGCAGGGTTAGGGAGCGTCACTGAATGATAGAGCTGGGCATCGTTGCTGATTTTACAAATAAATTAGATTCGGTGATTCCTGAGTCATGATCATTCAGTTCTCGATTCAATTGATATCATTTATTTCGAGATTACTCAATACTAGTTTTGTGGTTATAAAATAATATTGTTTTTAAAACTTAAGTGTTGCCAAACATAAGCCTTTAAATGGCAATTGATTGTGAACAACTTCAATATGACTCTCCTCTTTGGTTTTAGTTTTCGCTTACGCTCTCACGTTTTATAGCTCTCTCATATGGCAGTCATGAAATGGCATAGCAGCGAGGAAAAAATGGAATCAGCGAATTTTTGAATCGATATAAGTATTTTCAAAAGCGAATCGTATTGTTGATCGGTGAATCGATTTTTTAGACAGCCTACCAAAACCTAGCTGTATGATTAAAGGAGTCATGTTTGAGATGTTATTTTGTGTTATGTTATTTTTGAGATGTAATCATAAATCATTTAGCATATACATATGGGGGTGGAATTATTACATGGTTTTAGTATTTAAGTCAAGTATCTCCTCAAGCAGAACACAATCCTCTCAGTCTCCTCCTCTGAGAGATAAACAACTGGTTCTTAAGACCCTGCTATTGGATCGGTTCTCGGGATCGGCCTATACCCACGCTTCCAGTAGAACAGCATAACTATTTAAGACCTTTTTTGTGTGTGTTTGTCATCTCGGGCCTTACACACACACATCGAATAACTTTAGTAGGTGTGTATGTTGAGTGCAACTTCTTGTGATGGTCGCTTTACTTAGACGTTTTGGGGCAGTAATCAGGGCTGACAGTGTTTACTGCGACCTGCTGCAGCTCCACATCCATCACACTGTGTTTGGACTGCAACACACACACCACCCAACTCCTCACACGCCTCATCACCGACCTCACACATGACCTTCTAACCACGCCACACACATAAGCACCTCTTAATAAAGAAGCACGGGTTAACCACACACACACACACATTGTGATCAGTATTAAGGAGTCTCCAGTCGCAATCTGTACTGTGTGTTGTAGTTGTGTGTGTGTGTGGTGACTGGTCATACCTTAGATAAGCTTCAGTAGCTCCGCTGCACTGCTCAATAACACACACACACACACACACACACACACACACATGTAGCAGTGTGCGTTAGACGAGCCGCTTTTGGGAGTTGATTTGTTCGGATTCTTCTCCAGACACACTCGTTATTCTCCTAGTACAATAACCACGTCCACTCACACTAAATGTGGGGAGGACGGCCCGACGCGATCAAATAAATACCAGGGCTACTGTTAGTCAGACCACACTGCCTTCTCTCTCGGCATTACAACACACTCTAGTTGAAGTTGAATGGGCGCTGTAGTTGTAACACTAATATTTATAACAGTACAAGTCTCTCTGTGCTAGCGTGCGTCATGGTCTCGACCGATACGTTCTTCTTTCAGGGTGATATCGGTTATTACACATGGAGGAAGCGATAAGCAATATTCGTAATATTAGTATGACAGCTGGTGTTGAAATCTTAGAAATAAAATTCTCCCACTCAAAACCATGCCTTATAAGCGTATATTTAATCGTGACAAGCTTTCATCGATGTTAGCGGTAAAGTTCCCAGCTTGATTGGCAACAGTAGCAACTAACGCATTAGCAGTTAGCAACTAGCATAGTTACACAGATTTTGTTAGGATGGTGGAGCGTTCCTCTTGACTAGGGGTGTGAAGAACAGCATCTAACACGGCAAAATATTATGTCGATTCAGTGTACGATGATTCGATTTCTGCCGATATCAAAGTCTGAGACGATTCAACGCAACCACTTCACTACCACAAATCTAGGTGTTCTGCTTGCTGGTGATTTATTGCGGAGAGGAGACACGGTCTCTAGGCTGTTGATATCTGATGGATGTTCTCATTTTGGATGGATGCCACGTCATCGTTGATTATTTAATTTGATGTGTCGTTACACCTCTACTCTTGACCACAGAGTGGGGACTTCAGCCAGCCACAGCTGGTAAAACACTGCACAACACCGTTTATTTAAATTGTATGGGGTGTAAAAGCCAGCTGATTCCCGTATCCATAAAAACAATAAATATCGCCGCCAGTAATGTCGACACCTGGTGTCAGCACATAACATTCATCACTACTGTATAAACACTGTTGTTTCATCGCTAGTTTTGTTCAGCCGCTTTATTAGTTTGAGATGAATGTTGTTGTTTTATCTTTCCGTTAATGTTTTATTCTATCCATCTCTCTACAGAGCAGTGGGGAATGAAAGTCGTGCGCCGCTCCCAGCAGCTCAGGTACTCTGGAGTGTGTGTGTGTTTCCCATCCTCCCCTTTCCTCCTCCATGCCAGCTTGGATGTAGATCTCAGGAAGCTTCGTATACTCGTATAATGTTGTATCCCGAGGTGTGTGTGTTGTGGTTTTGTGCAGACCATGTTACTACTTGTGGTTTGCTTTATGTGGTGTTCCAAACCGAAAAAGATGCAGTGCACTCGTTTGTCTGATTATTGTTAACTACCAGATGCATTGCTTGTACACACACACACACACACTCCTTCCTCGGCCTGTCTTGTATTACGGCCGCTGCATTCGTGAGCTGTGATTGGCTGCTGGCCCTGCTTGATTGGCAGGTGGTTTTGGTCATGGCACTACCTGTGTGGTGACTGGCTCAAGTAGAAAGCTCTACTGTTTCAGAACCACACCTGGATGAGGGACGTGCCAAAACACACAGCCACAGAGTTCTGGTTTGAGACGCAGCACGTACAGCAGAGTTATGTCTAATGTATGATGACTTGCTGCTTTAAAGCTGATATGTCACCCTCCACGGCAAAACCAGTGCAGCAACAGCAGAGTTTCAAAAAGCAGCGTTGCTATGTTCGTGAGGGTAAATGTTTAGTTACAGTTTTTAGTGTTTTAGCAGAAACAATTGGAAGAGTCTATACTGTACTGTTGTGAATAAATTTGGCTGAAAACACCCTCCATCCTAAAATGTGACTTTCTTGGTGAGAATTCAGTTCCAGCAGAATGTTAAAGTTTGATATTTGACTAGCTCTGCTTCAATATTGCGCTAAATCCACTGGTTTATTTAAGTGAAGATGTTTCTCCGGAATCCATCTCCGTTTCGAGAGTTCGAGGATTAACCCTATGGTGAGCTATCGATGTGTGCTGTGAATGCCGTGAGGCTACCGTCAAGCCTGGCGTGGGCGCCACCGCCTGGCGTCCTGGCAGGTGCTCAGGCGATAGTCAGCAAAGCAGATTTCTCCGTTTCTCACTTGGCGTGACAGGAAAACCGACTCCTTGAATATTTGATATCTCGGTCATATGTACGTCCCATTCATTCATATAGGTATCGTTTTGAAGCTTGATTTATGACCTTTCATCAAAACTATATTATAACTCAATTTGTTTTTATTGTGACAATGACTAGGATTTTTGCCGTGGAGGTCTGTGTTATTTTTGCACTAGAGCTGGGTTTTAAAATGGACAAAAGTGGACAAATAATTCACAAAACTGCAAGATGTATTCTGTTATTCCCAAGTAGAGTAGGAGTGTGGAGGTGTGACGTCTCTCCCTGTGCACAGCTGTAGGGTGTAGGGTGCACAGGTCGCCAGGCTTTGTAGAAGTATAACAGCCTTACATGTGACATGCTGAGAGTGAGGGTGTGGTCACCCTGAATCTGTGTGCGTGAGAAAGAGAGAGAGAGAGACGTCTGATCCACACACACACACAGCTGATTATGTATGTGTGTGTGTGTGTGTGTGTGGTACATGGTCTGCCAGTGGCAGTTGGCAAAATCATGAGTAAGTCTGGCAACAGAGACCTTCTATTTTGCTGACACACTACCACACAGGGAAATACAGTGAGTGAGAGATGGAAGGAGTCCAGTTGATACTTGAGTCCAGGATGAGTTTAGAGTTCTCCTGTTAACACACGGCAACACAGGAACTAACCTGATAGCACCGAGGACGGAGGGAGGGAGGGAAGAGAGGAATAAAGGGAGGGAGGGAGATGTACAGTGAGATCAGCTAGAGAACACCAGGAGAGAGAGAGAGAGAGAGTGTGTGTGCATGTGTGTGTGGATAGAACAGATGTTGAAGTGTGTGTGTGTGTGCTGTTTACCAATAACAGACAATGTGCTAATTGTGCTTTATTTTAAGATCTGCTTATTATGGGTTAGAATGATTTGTGTGTAGGGAACAGTGAGCCTACACACACACACTCAGCGCTGCAGGATCTTGTCAGTGTTCGTGCGCTAGTGCAGGGTTTGGCTTGACATTCTGCTTTTGGGAGATTACACACACACACACACACTTGGGAATGCACACGCTCTCAAATGCTCAGACACATATCCCTTCACGTTCACACTCTCTTAAATGCGTATAGGAACACCACACACACACACAGGCATAAACACACACACACATACACACACACATAAATGCAAACCTTACACTTTCAGCACTTACTCTCACCTAGCATATATACACTCTTGAATGCGCACACACACCATCAGACTCGTGCACAAAATCACACAGTCTCACACATCATACATACACTCATTAAACCCCTCTTGTGTGTGTGTGTGTGTGTAACAGGTATCCTCAGTTAAGTGCTGAGAAAAAGCTAATAAATACTTGGCCAATTTAAAATTTCTTTCAAAGGCCATATGTAGCTGTGTGTATTAAATGCGTGTGTGTGCGTCTTGTGCGTGTGTGTGCGTGCGTGTGCGTGTGTGTGTGTCCAGCCTCATGCTGTGTAAACAGGCTGTGACATCATAAAAAGGGAAAATGAAGGAAGACACATTAAAAGTGTTTAATGAATGGAACAAATTAGCATCAAAGAAGCATTAGACCGCTAGATCACAACCATATTTCTCTCACACACACACACCACACAGTACTTATGCCATGCTTGTAGAATTATCTTTTGTGTGTCATGCACTTAACCCTCGTCATGTGTGCTGGATGCAGATGTGTGTGTGTGTGTTAAACTGATAATATCTCCCCAAAAATTTTGGGACACACACACACACAGCAGAAAACCTTCAGTACGGCCAGAATGGATGTTTGGATGGCTTGGTCCTGGATAAACTCATGCTCCTCGCTCTGTGTGTAGTCAGATTAATGCACACCGACGTTAGTGAAAGCTGGAATGAGAGTGTGGTAATAAACTCTACTGCAGGAACATCACTCATCTGCTGTGTGTGTGTGAGAAAGAGACATTAAAATGAAGCAGCAACTCGTTGCGAGAGCACGTGACATTCACAAATGCTGTTTGTGTCTTAGGGATGCACAGTAATACCAGAATATCATATCATATATAATCATAAGTCGTCATCAGTATCGGACTGGTGTTTGTATTTCCCACGATATTTCCAGCTGATATTTGATGATGCATTTATTGTCCGTGTGAAAGGTAGCGCTTATGTCCGAGGTGGGATGTTATATGCCCCGTGTCTTCTGTCTTAAAATGTCTGGTGTTATTTTGTGTTTAAATTCTGATCACGCAATTAGAGCGTTTCCTGTAGAATCTCTGGTCTTCTGGCTCAACTCTGCTGCACCCGTCAAACATGTTTAACTACTAAACTGTGTGTTTTGCTTCACTTAGTGATGTGAGCTCACACATAGGCGATGTCGAGCCGTGTACTACTGCACTTAATAGTATGGTAGGTAAGCTGCTTATCATACTCTTCTATGTGGTATGCATGTCTCAAAAGTAGCAGAGAATTTGTAAGCGTGTGACTCCTATACACTAGGTAGTGCCTGGTGCCTGACCTGGTACACACTACATGGGGCCAGTGATTCTCTTAGCATATTTGTGCACTAAACAAATGTATATGCCTTTGGGCATGTGAATTTTGCTGCTGGAAATTCCACTGCATGTCGCACACAAATAACGTCGCTTCACCTCCAGCAGAAACATTGTCACATTGTAATATCGCGATACATCCCTAATAATAATAATGCGCTGTATAATTTGTACTTTCTCTAAGAGGGATTTCTTGACTGTAACGCAACTTTTCACACGAGGTCATAACGTGGCGTCCTCTTGGGTTTTTGATGTTTGTGTTGATGGTAAAGTTTGCCGTTCCAGCTGTCGGCCCTCATCAGCTGCACTCCTCTCGCTCCTCACGCCGTATTTACACCGCCATTTGTCATATTTACATGAGAAGGAAGGAGAACTCCCATTTCTCAGGGGATTATGATTTTCCCGTAGCGTCCGCGAGACTATCATATAACCATTGCATAGCGACATAACGCTCACATTCATGTTATGACGTCAAATTGGGATAATAAGTGGGGAAGACTGTTGCAACTCCATGCATTATGTACATTAATGATAATATGTATACATGAATGTGACAACAGAACCTTTAACTTGTGTGTGTAGTCCAAAACCTAACTTGGACTGACTTTCCTTATGGATTTCGCCCCCACCACCACAGGAAGCGGGGAGTAATTATTGGTATGATTAGTTTATCCGATGCCAATCTCATCATGGGTGTGTTTACTCATGTTCAGGGGGTTTGATTTTCAGCAGAAATTCCACACACTTGGTTTCACACATGCAGATCTGTTATATCTGATGCAGCCAGATGGGGGGTGTGTGTGTGTGTTATAGGATTATAGGTATAAACACGTCTGCATTTTGTTCATGTCAAATATAGATGTATATATCCATCCATCTATCTTTGTCACCCGATCTGCTGTAATTAGTGGTAAGTCGGCGTTCTGTTTATTTAGATACGGCCGATTATATTTGAAAAACATCAAAAATGTGATTTTCTTTTTGGTCTTATATATGAAAGAAAAAGGTCTTCAAAATTAATCTCAGCGTTCATCATGAAATATTTGGCGAAATGTACTTAAATATTTCTATTTAGTTGAGTTAACTCTCCAAATCTTGAAGTATCCAAAATAAATGGGTGTTTACCTTATTTAAATATTTATCTTAAATATTTTGAAGTATTGAAACTTCATACAATTGTATATTTCTCGTATCTAAATACCTGTGGTAAAAATGTTGTTGTTGAATACAGGTGCATCTCTTTGGATGCTATGGACTGTACAGAATATCAACAAAACTGACAGCTTTGCTGTGATTTTTCTCGTTTTTCCAGTTGGAGAAAATAGTGCCTCTTGGTACCATCATTAAGCGACTGCAACAACAACATTATAAGATATAAGCTTTGACAGGATATCATTTAAAAGCTATTTTCTCATCTTGTGGTATCCTCCA
>JAVGVS010000624.1:7245-19745 GCA_032718565.1 Distichodus sexfasciatus | reverse complement strand
CTCTCCGATTGGCTACACGTCACACCAGTAGTAGCCAATCAACACTGAAGCCTTGTTGTCACTCACACCACACTCGCACACGAGCACAGCGTGAAGCTCCCAGAGGGAGAAGAGGAGAGTTCCAGCTGAGCTTGGGGTCTTGGCAATTTAAAATCTTCCACAGGGTTCCCACGGCTCCTTGAAATCCTTGACAGTTTGTGAATCTGAACAAATAAGTTCAAGGCCCTGGAAAGTTTTTGAAAACAGGCGTAAAAAGACACCGTCCTTGAATATTTTTTGGGAATTGAAATTTCACGGATGACGACCGCTGTTAACATGTTATTGTTTTGCCACCGCAAGGTTGTTTAAATCTGTGCCTACGCCGACTTTTAATTTGCGAAAGTTCCTTTGTTCTTCTGTACGTTTTCGGCGCTACGTTCTCGTGTTTCCTGTACGTAGTCAACGTAACGTGTGCGTAGCTGCTTTAGGTGCAACCAGAGTCACGCCGAGTCAGAGTGGAAGTGACGTTTTTGAAGAGTCGTCGCGTCTGGATGCCCGGAAAATGCAAATTCCAGGATCCGTGGCTTGCCAAAGAAAGCTGTGCGGAGTGGTTGGCGAAGGGCACAAAAGACCAACATTCTGCTAGGTGCAGAATTGATAACGTGTTCGGCGGTAGCAGTAGGTAAATGCCGCCGCGTGTGGTCCTTGAATTTGAGGATATCGGTCCTAGAAAGTCCTTGAAAGGTCCTTGAATTTGATGTTAACTAAGGTGTGGGAACCCTGCTTCCAGATGTCTGTTATCAGACCCGTTAACGAGCAATAATCAGTATCGAAATCGGCTCCGGAAAACCAATATCAGTCCACCTCTAGCTTATACTAATGCAAGTAGTGATTACTGAGGTGTATCAGGTTCTTTATAGTAACGACTTACTTAGTGCACAACACGCACACATCAGGGTGCCTCCTAAAGTACACTGACGCACTCTCGTCTTGTTTCTGTGTGTGAACAGGTGGAGGAGAGAAAGGCAGGCAGAGAGACGCACAGGTAGGAGATTTCTGGTGAAGTTTGGGTTTAAATCGGGGTCGGACGGATCCGCTATCCTGGAGCGTCTAGATCCGGAACGGTGCCATGTGTCACAGAAGTCGAGCGTGCTCAAGCTAAACGCACAGCTTTTTATTTCGTGTATTATCTGTTATCTGTATTATCGTGTTATTAGTAATCATTAGTAATCATTCTTGGAAGGTGTTCCTGAGTGTTATGAAATGCATTATTACTTGACCACACTCACACCTGCTCGCAGGTAGATCACTCAGCAGGTAGGATGTAGAACCTCCAGGACCGGAATCGCCCCTGCTTAATAAAGGGACGGAGGGGAAAATCATCTCTAACCTTCATCCAGCAGCTGTGTGTTTCTTTAACATAGTGTGTGTGTGTGTTGCCTTCTAGCCAGCTGTGGTGCATCTGCAGGGTCAGGAAGCAACCATACATGTGAAAGAAGGTAAGTGTTAAAACGTGCGAACAATACACACACGCAACCTAACTCCTCTAAAACCCTCCTAAGAAGGCCACCTAGACCCCCTATAAACACACCAAATAGTCTGTAACGGTCGTCCAGTAATCAAACTTCCTTTGGGAAAATTCTTAACGTTCTCGTCAAAAAGCCTTTCTTTTTAACACTGTGTGCAACTTAATGGATATGTACGTTTTACAGTATTTTACGTATTAAACGTTTTATTGTAGAGATATTATTGGTTATTTATGCACTGAATAAATTTAGATTTGGAATTATCATTTTAAAACGAGTGAGGTAACTTTAATAAAGACACGTTGAAACGACGTTATCTAGGGCTGGGTTCAAAAAATCAATTCACCGATCGATATCGATTCTGGTTCGAAAACTATCATATCGATTCAAAAATTGGTGGATCGATCTTTTCCCGCGGCTATGCGCTACTTCTCGCGACTGCACAAGCAGAGCTATAAAAACGTGAGAGCGGCGAAACCCAAACCAAACAGAGCCATGGCTGAAGCTGCTCCGCTCACATCACCGTCTGGACTAAAGGCCGATGTTTGGCAACACTTCGCTTTTAAAACAAGTTATTTTATAACCAAGCAAAACTAGTGTTGACACAAAGAAATCTCAAAATAAATCCATATCGAATGGAGAATTAAATCGGATCATGACCTTGTGAATCGGAATCGAATCGATTCAGGAAATCAGCAACGATGCCCAGCCCTACTGTTATTCGAGTGTTGTGGTTTAGATGCTACAGATAAATGAGATGCAGCTCCTTTATAGAATGTAAAGTTCTCAGCAGTTAGCAAATCATATGCAAATCGTATGACACCATCGTATGACACCAGTACATAGTCACATGTCTGGCTCTTGAATTGAATGGACAGGAACTCGTATCATCATCATCATCATCATCGTCCACTGATGTTAACATTGTGACGCGATGCGAACGTGACGACCTGGTTGAGTAGTGACTGGTGTGTGTGTGTGTGTGTGTGTGAGATCTGTCAGGGGGAGTGCTGAGGAACTGGAAGATGATGCTGATGCACCAGCGCGTCTTCAGGCTGCACTCACACTCGGGAGAGCTGGAGGTGCTGCAGGACGGAACCTACTTCATCTATAGTCAGGTAGAAGTGAGTATGGTCCCTGGACTTACTCTGATACCTACACATTCACACACACACTTAATATTCAGATTTTCTTTATTATTCTTTCCCAGTCCGACCACAGCCCGAACCGTACACGCTGTAGCGAAACCCTTAGGCCTCGTTCACACGGACGTCTGAACCAGGCGTTTTTCTGGCGTTCGTGGCGAAAATTACGCTACGGTGAATGCCAGTGAAACGCTATTGCGCACGCCAGTGAGACGCCAATCGAACGCAGCTACAAAACGCAGCAAAAAGGTGTATGGCGTTCAGAGGGCGTTCATTTCCAACGTCCGTGTGGGCGAGGCCTTAGTCGGACTGAGCAGGACTGGGTGTCATATCATATCTCTGGAACCATATGGATCGACGGCATCCGGGAGGCGGCCCGCGCTGGCGCTTGGACCCCGTTGATTACTGCTCAAGTTATATTTGAATTCTTTTCATATTTTCCCCAGCGTGTGCCGATGTGGAGTCCCATAAAAACATACGGCGGTACCTTGACTTACGAGCGTCCCAACTAACCAGTGTTTCAACCGAAAGCTTGAGGTTACGAGCCAGCTGGGCGCACGACGGCGCTATTTGATGACACTTGGCTAACTGATTTCAGAAACATGCTGAAAGGGAGGAAGAAGCAGACCACATTGGACAGGTTTTTATCGAAAGCCCCTGCAGATGAAAGGGAGGAAAGCGCGGCCAAACGGGCCAAAATCAGCCAATAAGATTGAGTTATTCGGTTCAGCCTTTCTCCTCCACCTTCGTCAGCATCTTCAAGGCGTCTGATCTCCAAGACAAACGCTGTAAATTATACTTAATAAAACCAGTTTATTGCGATACATTCTATTGTATTGTGTTTTTATACAATATTCGTTATTTATAAGCACATTTTTCTTATTTAAAAAGATGTAACAAAAAACAATCTGTGTTTTTGGGGGGTCCGGATTAATGGCATTTCAGTTCATTTCAGTGGGGAAAACGAGTACGAGTAATTTGAGTTACGAGCTCCGTCACGGAACGAATTAAACTCGTAAGTCAAGGCGCCACTGTACTAGTCTGTGTGGTGTCCTGTTTCCTTCACTTCACAGAAATATGCGCTCTTCCGTTAGAGCCAAAAAAGAGAAATGCAAACATGACAACTGTGTGTGTGTGTGTGTGAACGCAGGTGTACTACCTGAACCTGACGGACGTGGCGAGCTACGACGTGATGATCGACAAAGAGCTGTTCCTGCGCTGCACCCGCAGCATCGAGCGCGGTCAGAGCCAGCTCAACACCTGCTACACGGCCGGCGTGTGCCTGCTGCGCGCCAAGCAGCGCCTCTCCATCCGCATGGTGTACGCTGGCACCTCCATCGCCATGCACAACTACACCACCTTCTTTGGCAGCGTTCGCCTGGGCGAGGCCCCGCCCCCCGGCCACGCCTGACTGACCCCGCCTCCAACCTGTCGGCCGAACCTGCGGGCAAAACATCTCCTCCACACCCTTTAGCCAATCGGACGGCACCGCGCAAACTAGCACAAGAGTCCGTAAGCCCCTCCCACTCCTACACGCCACGCCCAGCTCTGAGCTAAGCCAATCCAAGCCCTAAGTCCCACCATTTCATAACCGTCGTTGTGCCCACCCCGTGCCGGCTGCGCCCTCAACTGTACACGCTCATTCGACCGCGGGTGGGCGGAGACGAGTGGTAACCAAGCACCACCGTCGCCATGGAAACCGTTTAACCAAAGAGTCGCGGGTTCGAATCTCTCGAGGGTTAGGGTGTGGACGAGAGCGAGGAGAAGATTGTGGAACGCGAGTCATGGGGTTTGGAAGCTGTAAAACTCTTCACCACTGACGCACACACTCTAACCCGACACACACACACACACACTCACAGTAAAAATGTATATCTCAGACAGGATTTTGAAATTGTAACCTTTTGTATGTATACGTTGCGAGGCCGAAGCTTACGTCGTCTAAACATCTTGGGGAAGGCCTGCGTTTTTTTCCCGCGCCTTCTCCTCGCGTGTTGTTGCTTTGCGGCGACGGTGTTTGTGTGGGCGTATGGTGGCAGACGGCGAGGCGCTTTTGTGCCGCGGGCTTTGGGCGGAGGACGTTTACACGTTGGCCGTTCCGCCTTCCTGACCCTCGCAAAAACACACTCTCACAAACAAACACACAAGCTGATGCAGAAGCTTCGGCCCGGCAGAATTGACGCCTGGCGTTGTCGTCATCGTCATTACTCTCCCAGCGTGACTTCACCCGGACCTGCCGGTACCGAATGGTAGTCGTGAGAGAGCTGCTTTTATGCCGTTTACTTGCTGTGTCTGTGAGAAGCCTGAGCGTCTCCGGCTTCACCTGACAGGTATCAAGTGTGGTGAGCAGAGGTCAAGAGATGAGACCTCCCGTAGTTGGGGCACCAAAGGTACCAAGCAGGAGTCAAACATGGAGCAAGACCCCCGCGTAGCACATCTAACCCAGCCGGTTTCGCTCATACACTCGAGCCACACGCCCCTGGTAGATGTCCACACTCGGCTAAAATAGTTTCACCACTTGGCCATTTGCAGTCTTCACATGGAGTCGATGGGACAAACCGGACTAAAGCTGTGGCATTCCTGAGAAGCCTGAGCGTACCAAGCAGGAGTCAGAAAATGCCTCTAACGTGCCCAGCTGAGTTGGCTCATGTGCTCATACAGCGAGTCCTCGGTAGACGTTGACATCCACAGTTTACTGAAATATGTTCCCAAGATTCCACAGCTCTACTCGGGGGAGATTTACAGGCTTTTCTGCAACAGTTTGTGTCTGATTTGGCCCGTTCTAGATGCGAGAAGTCACAATGGCATCGGTATCCACTCATACCTTAACAACACCATCGACGGGAAGGAGCTGGAACTCACCTGCCTTGTGTTAAAAGTTAAAAGACTGGAATCTTTTCATTGCCGTGTTTATCAAAAACGATGCAGACATACTCCAGTGTCTTTTCCAGTATTCATTTCCCAAACCAAAACTAATAAATGCTCTCTTTCAGATCGACCAACTTGCCTTTGATTTATAAGCAATAAAAAATTGAACATTTTTGAACGTTTTTCAGCACAAAATGAGAAATGGAAAACCGGCTCCTCCTTTCTTTTGTCTGTGTTTTGGTTTTGGACACGAATATTGAGGAAAAGCACGTGTTTCTGGATTTTGCTTTTTGGTTTTAAATTTAAAAATGAGATTGAATGAACATGTGACAAGTTCAGAAGGTGCAACAAAAATGTAACTTCTTTTGTGACCATACAAATGCCATACTACCATTAAATATGATTATTAGCAGGGACCGGGATGGAAGACGTTGAATTTGGAGAATGTTTGGACGGGATTATCTCTCCGATCTGAACGGGGGCTGAATGGTGAGCGTGTAAGAACATTTGCTATTTGCTGGTGTGATGTGTGTGTGATGTGTGTGTGTGAGGGGTTGTGTACTGGTTCGTGTGCTCGCTGTGTAAATGAGGTTTTAATTCTCATGAAAATAATGTACATTTGTATACTGCACAGGGACTGTAAATATGTAGATAAAACATAAACCTCCTTTTCATATTTTTTGTACATTGACCTCCTTTTTATATTAAATTTGTTTCACACCTAACCTTGGTGTGTGTGGTGTGTGTGTGTGTGTGTGTGTGTGTGTGTGTGTGTGTGTGTGTGTGTTACAGTAGGTAGCGTGAGGCCGTGTTGTAGTGCCCTCTGCTGGTCAGGCCGTGAAAGCACACTGCACAAACTGATTCCCTTCTTTCCTTCCAAACTAAAATAATCAGAGTGAAATGTGGTTTCAGATTCATAATAACCACTCACATTTACAGCATTTAACAAATACCTACAGGAATGAGATGTTGTACCTCTGCGTCAACTCACTAACTACACTTACACCACCAACTGCCCCAGGTGCGAGGTGAACACAGCTCTTTATACAAAGCTGAGAAGTTCATCACCTCACCCTTTATCCATATTAATACCCACATCCTGCTCCCACAAGCCCCTGCTGAGGCCAAGGAGAGTGTCTGTCTGTACTGTCATCACAATAATGCGGAAACAAGACTTTACTGCGGGTTTTGACCTTGTGAGGACCAGCGCCTTATACGCAGAGGTGGAGGAAGTACTGGCTCTCACTACTTAAGTAAAAGTACAATTAACCAGCAAAAAATATGCTTAAGTAAAAGTAAAACTACTACATCATCAACCCTACTTAAGTAAAAGTAAGAAGTACTTACTTTAAATGTACTTAAAGTACTAAAAGTAAAAGTACTTGTGCAATAGGTCTATGTTGTCACTTAATGGTCTATTTCAATATTATATCAGTCATCAGTCATTTAAGTGACATCACTGAATATAACGCTAGTCAAGCTGGGACCAAACATAGGACAACTTATTCATTTAAAAAAAGGCCAGTTGTCACAGGACATCGGGGAATGTATCTGTTGATAAACCGCTGCTAAGTGAACTAGCAGCTCATGACCTTGCATGGCAGCTAACATTATTGTCGATGGTGAACCTCATCATTTATCCCAGACAAGTGCCTCTAGTTTAAGACAGCAAAACCTTTTATACGTCACCCATACTGATGAATGAAAACTGTTGCAAAGCATCTCAATGTTGCGACCCCCTGGTAAGAGACTTCACCTATCAATCTGGTTGGTTTAAACCTCCAAGACCACCACATAACCTAGGCAACTTCAGCAAAAAAAGTGACAGGGCCAAATAAAATGTAACGGAATGCATTTTAGAAATGTGGTGGAGTAGAAAGTATAGATAATAGCTGCAAAATGTAGTGAAGTAAAAGTATTATGTCTACTTAAGTAAAGTACAGACACGTGAAAATGTACTTAAGTACAGTAACAAAGTATTTGTACTGAGTTACATTCCACCACTGCTTATACGATGGACGGATGGATGGGTGACTCCACATGGAAGTGTACATTTTGACATATTGCGTCTGAATTTCCACGTTGAGAGTGAAATAAAACCAGAATTTCGATGAAATAATAAGTGAGAATCCCGTGCTAAATCTTGCGTGGTGCTTCTGCTGCAGCTTGTGGGGAAGGTGCCTCCAGATCTTCCCAGAAGCACGTCGTGTGTCTGAATGTTTGATCTGATGCGTGGTGACGGGTTTGGTGAAGTGTTTCTGCTTGGATTAGTGAGTGAAGCCCCGCTCAGTTCCCACACTAATCCCGCTAATTCACTCATCAATCCGCCTGTAATCCCGCGCCTCCATCTTCTTCATCAGGCCAGCAATTACGGACGAGATGGGGGCGCGGGGGCGCACGGTGTGTGTGGGTTCGAACAATAGGACAGCAGTTCGCACCTCTCGGATGATCTGAACACAGCTCTAGACACGCCAATACTCAACAGCCTGAAATGAGATGTGTATTGTGATCCGGGTCGGGCGGCAGCTCAGGGAGTTGTGAAATATCACACCTGAGTGCTGATGAGACTCGAACCGAAACCAGATCTCTATCAGCAACCTGTCTCCATCTCACCCCTAAATTTATATTAAAACATAATCATTCAAGACTAGATTCTTTACTGGTCACGTTTATACTTACACAAGGTAACGATTCGAGTCTTTATTCGAACATATACAGTTATACAAGTACAACGTGACGTCAAATGTGACGAAAAAATACAGATTCTTGAAATATAGACAGACTATATACTGGACATATAATATGAAAAAAATATATAAAGCTGGTTTAGCCTGTGCAAGTAACTTGTAATATTCCATAATAATATCATAATATCACATTATATGCACATGTACAGTCACTGTTTATAGTAAGCTACATGTGTATTTTATGACAACATTCTATGTATTAAAAATTTGTAAGATTTATCTTCTTGTGTATGTATCGTATTATATTTATATCACTATATTTATTCTTACCATGTTATATTTTATCATAGATACTATTTATATCTTTTCTTTAGTTGATTTATTTATATTATTATTCAGGATAACTATTCTGTTATTCTGTTTGTGGGTATCTACAGCTATCTATCTATTTATTTATTTATCTGTCTGTCTGTGTATCTATCTATATATTGTGGTATGCATAAGTGTTTTTGCCTCTTCTTTTTGCTCTCCCTTATTCTGTACTAAATTAATTTACTACGAAAATAAAGTATCAATTCCGAGGCAAGCAGAAGCTAACGATTAAATTTAAAGAGAATTAAAGAAAAGCCCATTATGAAGTAATAAAATATTTCTGGAATATAGACAGTAAATGCAGCCAATAATTGTATATTATGCATATAGAAATGTGACGCTGGTTCATAAACATTTTATTCACTTAAAATGTCTACATTTCTATTTACATTTCACAGTCGTGGGATCAAGGCAGGGTACACATCAGCGTTTCTGCCTCTTCTTTTTGCTCTCGCTAATTTTAAGTTTATTTTAATTCAATTACATTATAAAAGCTACGTGGTTATTAAAGAGAAAGCAGTTGGAGTTCGATGCTAAAAGTTGGGCTCGTCCGGGATTTGAACCCGGGACCTCTCGCACCCTAAGCGAGAATCATACCCCTAGACCAACGAGCCGCTCCGGGAGACGAGGCCGAGCCTCGACACAAAACCCTGACGCTTCACTGCTCATAAAACACACAAATCTACTGGGACGTGTTTATCATGAGATTTTGTGGCGTTTGAGTTCTTTTTAATAGAGTTCATACAGGTTTAAATACTAATCAAGTAGCTGAGGGAGTTCGCTTTCATTCATTTAGCCAGCGCTTAGCATTAGCTCAGTCAACTTTAGCTACAACTCGGCTCAGTTTGGCTGATTTACTCATCTTATTCTAACCCCAGTGACTCAGATTTAAAGTTGTTTTATTTTAATTATGCCTGTTTCATACCCCGACTCAGCTAATGTAAAAAAAAAAAAATATATTGCAATATCTTAAATCCAACTTAGTGTAATGTAGTTAAGTCTTCAACGTTAGTTTTCTGCTTTCTCATTTTGATTTTTATTGTCTTAAGATGGTTCAGGGAACATTTCACTACGTGTTGTACGTGTATAACTATTAATATGATAAATAAAGGGTTTTGTATCTTGTGTATCTTGAATCTTCCCCAGAGAAGCTAATGCGGCTAAGAAGAAATGGAAAAGTGAAAGTGGACAGAGCTACGTTGAAGTTAAAAGTCCCCATTTGATAATTCATTATTTATCGGGTTTAAGTGGATATGGAAATGTTTGAAAATTCAAATCACGATTTTATTTAAAATACATTAATATATTGAACGTTGGAAACTAAAGTATTTTATTGTAAAATAAACCAGCGTCAAATTTACAAGCCACAAAGAGCACATATGAGTTATATTTGATCATTAATATTAATAAATATCTACTCGTTGTGTTTTGGGGGGGGTTGTTTGTTTGTTTTTTTGCTGTTATGATGTTCTGTATATATTGTATTATTTATTATGCCATTTTTTCACTATCCTATGTTTTGTATTTTTTATAACATTTTATCCAAAATTGTGTTTGGTTTATAATACTCTGTAAACAAGACTGTTATAATTACAATAAGTAAGCTGTATTTGATGTATTGATTTGAAAATCATCAGCACATTTAAATAATTAATAGCATTTATACAAATATGTTGATTGCACATGTAATATCACAAAATGATATCACTGATGTAATTTGATTATTACAGTTTGTATTGGAGTGGAACTTAAAGTGCTCCTTGACTTTACCTGCTTCTGTGTTTGTTCAGTCTTTACGGATTAGACACATTGTGGTTTGCGGCAGAAGCAGATTGACGAGATGATGGTGTGTAAAGTTCAACTAAATCAACTTCCCCTGCTGGCTGCAGCTCGATGTTAATTACAGCTGGACAGGAGGAATCCGGATTAGGTGAGTACGGGGAATCCGCCGAGGCCATTCTCATGCAGATCTGCAGCTTGTTGATCCAGTTTCAAAAGGGAATCTTCAAAAGAGTGCAGTCGGACTAATTGTTTCTCTTGGAAATGCGCATACGAGGCTGTGAATAGATGCGAGTTTGAGCTGATTAATGATGCGCAGCGTCCGATCCCCTCCCAGCTCCCCTCACTGAAACCCCGCGCAGATGATGCTTCTTCCAAATATCATTTTTAATGATACCGCGTTTGTGGATGACGGGATTAAATCCATGCTGATAAAATTAGTGCTGCACAATACGTAGTTTCGGCCACATCTCAGGACGTTTAATGCCCAGGAAGACAAATTAAATCAAACGTGTTGTTTAATAAATTCTCATGTTCTGTGTTTAACGCACAAGAGACAAACCTCAGCTGCAAGTATACAGAGAGACGAGACGACGTGGCTCCAGTTTCCAGTACAAAGAAGTCACATAGAATATACATATATAAACAAACATAGATATATAGAGGCTAAATTAGAAGTAGAAAATGTGCTTTTTTTTGTTATTCAATAACGTGCAAATATTGCAACTTCAGGCACGTGAAGAAATGTACAATTACAATCCTGAAATGTACTTTTGTGCATTAAATAATGTCTGCAGCAGTTTCATATGAATATACTAAACAGTCTCTATTAAGTCTTAACTTCAAGTGTCGTTGAATCAGCTCCAAGAAAAGCTCTAAAAGATCTTTAAAGAAGAAAGTTTTCATTTTTCTGTGCAGCTGCACTCACCTACAGGGTCATTATAATGATTCGTTTCATATTAAGCTTACTGAAGTCATTTGGTAAAAGCAAAATGAGCCGACTCTTTTTTTAGACGCTGAACCGAATCGAACGACTCAGTGAAAAGAGCCAGTAGACTCATCTAGGGCTTGGAGTCGATTCCCCCAAAGTACAGGTTCTTCATCTTCATGCGAGTCTAAATAGAGACTATGTACATATGATAGTTCTAAATAAAGTAATTAGTGCTTTAACTTAAGACATAAGTCATGTAAAGAGAATTTTTAAAAACATTTTTTAAGTTCAGTGTCATTTTATTTTAGTTACGAATTTAAGATCTTTTAAGTCTTTCTGAATCTCAGCTGGACTGAAGATGGAGACATGTCATTATATGTGGTCTCTACAAGTGATTGAAGGGAAAGTATTAAATTTTAAATATTGTTTATTATTTATATTTGAATATGAAAGTAATGTGAATGTGAAAAATGTTTGTTTTTGTCAGATGATGGTGATGATGAACACGTAGTCAAATGCAATCTGATTCATTTCTAAGAATGTGTAAATTAAAATAGAAATTGTCAAACGGATTAAGTTGATAGGGGGTCTGAGGTGGGCCCTTGTTGAATTTTTTGGCCTCACTCACAAGAACCGACTCCAGCAACTCTGTTGACCGGGAATCAGGATAGGAGTCGATTGCAGAATGATTCCGAGTCGAGTGGGTGGGTCGTGGGGGCGTGGTCGCCGGCGCGGTGGTGTTATAAACGCTCTGCGGTGTGTGTGTGTGTGTGTGTGTGTTTACCCGCGCGCGTGTGTGTGTGTGGAGTACCGGAGCCGCGGTGTTGATGATGATGATGATGATGGTGATGAATCGGGCGGTTGGTGCGTGTTCGCCGCTACTGCTGCTGCCACTGATGACGATGATGATAATGATGAAGCTGGACGCTTGCGCGGGAATCTACTGGCTGTAAGACTTTTAATCTATTAATCTACCTTTAATCTACTCAATTCATCTGGACCTGGAGAGAGAGAGAGAAGAGAGAGAGGGATATGGAGGGAGAGGGAGAGGGAAAGAGAGAGAGAGAGATGGGGAGAGAGAGAGAGAGGGAGAGACAGTGGCAATGAGAGGTAGGGTTAGAGAGACAGAGAGAGGAAATGAGAAAGAGAAGGACTGAGAGATAATGAGAGAGAGAGGCATGGAGGAAGAGAAAGAAAAAGGGAGGAAGAGAGA